>JAXGGA010020745.1:0-17746 GCA_038373865.1 Uloborus plumipes | reverse complement strand
TAAAAGTTTATCACACTCTAGGTCTGAAACGTGAAGAGCTTAAAGTGCATTTAGTTTCTAATACGGTCAAGCATTTTTGTGAATTTGAGCACATTAGCTTTTGTGTAGCACGCATGCAACCTCTTGAAAAAGCGCGGTGGAAATTTTTTTCCTAGATTTTCAGGTGACATAAAATCTAAACAAAAACAATGCGAAAATTCATGCCAGATAATTCTTTTGTCAAAGTACTTGTTTTGAACTAGTTACAGTTGCAGAACTTGATTTTGTTAAATACATGATTTTGTTAAATAGTTTGTCATCCAAAGTGGCGATTAAAATCCTTCACGGAAAAAATAGCAATTTTTCAGATAGAGACCAGATGAAGTTTGCCACTTTCAGTCCTCTTTTCGTCAGTACCATTCAGGGTTGCCAGATTTACAAACTGTACATACGGGACAGGTTTATGGAAGGGGGAGGTGTGAGAGACGAAGTCTAAAGGTTGAATTTTTACAACCTTGACTTTAATATCAAACGTTTCTCACAAATATACATGAAGAAAAAAAATACACAATGAGCATATGAAAATACATATGAATTAAAACAACATTATTTGCCATTGCATAGTTTTTCTTCATAAATTCTAGTCGGAAAAGGTTTAACACTAAATATTGTGAAAGTTTCTACTCCCCTGTTTATAGAACAAAAACCCTTTTTCCTCGTGCAGGCATTTCAAATTTTGCCGCGGGGGGGGGGGGGGAGAGGCTTTTTTTTTCCAATGTAAGTTATACCAAAGCAGAAAAAAGTCACCCCCACTTATATAAAAATACATTAATTTCACAAAACCAGGGATGGAAGGGGGGGGGGGCTAACATCCTCCCTGAGCCCCCCAAAGATGGTACTGTCTTAAAGTGAAAAATACAATAGTCGTTTCTACTGATGACTTATGTTTTGTATGTACTTTTTCAAAATGCTATATACCACTATTTGGGAAATTTGAATACGTGCAAAATAATTTTAATACATCGGTAAGAAAAATTTTGATTACAACTAAGGAGACATATAATTAAACCTTATTTAAACTAACTATAGGAAATTTAGCCTAAAATAAATAAAAATTCAGTATTCAATATCTTTACGGGAGAAAAACACTAGTTTTTCAGTATTATGATAACATAATAATTATTCTAATATAATGTCATTTTTTTTAATCATGCTTGATACTTGATTTTAATGCAAAAATAATTCTTTCTAAGTTTTGATGTGTCTTTAGGTTCCCATAAAGCTCATTGCACTTTATACTTCTGTCGTTCGTGGTAAAAATCGGGTATCTTCATATTTTAAAATGCCTATTTGTTTACTGAATGGAATAACATTTAGTGACACCTTTTAGTATTGAAGAGAAGCAAAGCAAATTTTACAAGGTAAATATCTAGGGACTAATGTAAGTTGAACAGTTATATTTCTTTCATAGGGAAAAATTTGAGAAGTACTTTATACCAGGAAAGAACAAAGTTCATGCGGTTTGGAATGTTAATAAATAAAACACAAAAAATGGGTTTAAATTAAATTTATTCAGAAAAATAATCACCATCAGCAAGTATTACCTTTTCCCACCTAGACAGAAGACCATATATACCGTTTTTATAAAAAGTTGGGTTTTGAGAGTTAAAAAAGTTTTTCACCTCGTTTTCCAAATCCTCTCTATTTTGAAACCGCCGATTGCGCATATGGTTGTTCATTGCCAAAAACAGGTGGTAGTCACTTGGGGCTAGATCTGGTGAGTACGGAGGGTGGGGTAGAACTTCCCACTGTAATCGTGCCAGAGTTTCTTGAGTGATTCTTGCTGTATGTGTTCGTTTCACTCAATTCATGTGGTACCCATTTGCTTAGCTTCCATCGTTTCCCAAGCTGGTGCAAATGTTTACGAATAGTTTCATCACTCACATTGAATCTTAAGGCAAGTGCTTGACATGTCTGACTTGAATCCTGCTCGATGGCCAGCTTGATCTCGTCGTTGGTCTCCCGGAGCGAGGTTCATCTTCCAGATTTTCATCCCCCGAGGCAAATTTCTTGAACCACTTCTGACCCGTCCGTTCAGCTACAGTGCCTTCCCCAAAAGCAGTGCATATCTTACGACAAGCTTCTGCAGCTTTGGTACCAAGTTTGAACTCATAAAGTAAACAAGCACGAATTATTGCGTTTGACACGGTCATACTCAACTACAGATTTTTCACTTAAATTCAAAATAATCAAACTAATCAAATACTCTAAATAATACTGCATTAAATAAGCTTTAATTTGTATACAAAGATACCCCTACCACTTCATTCTGTTTACTCAATATAATCCGGAGAAGTAAACAATAAATAAAAACCGCATGAACTTTGTTGGTTGACTAATATAATAAGGTATAATAAATTCATTTACGAGGAGCTACACTTTTACGATGAACGACACTTTTGTTGAATTGATTGTCACAATGATTTCTGCTCTAACTGAACAGAACACTAACATTGCACTTTAGAACAGAAAAACCTGATTCAATTAATTTTCTTATCACTCGATTCTCGTATTTTTTGTTTTACTTAATTTTTCTGAAAATAATGTTTCGTTTTGTAAAATGTTGCTCTTAGCTTTAAAATACGGGACTTTAGCCGTCCCGTATCAATGTTCCCCGCTACGCGGGACAATGTTTCAAAAAACGGGACTGTCCCTTGAAATCCGGGACGTCTGGCAACCCTGGTACCATTAGAAAGAACACATTTTTTCTGTCAAAATGGGTTTCTTCTTTTATCGTTTTCTTTTTATGTAAATTTTTTTTGCAATAAAATATGCATTGAATGTATATAACTTTGAAATGACGGACCTGTTTTCAAATATCGGATTTATGTTACACTTAAAGAGGAATACTCGTATAAAACACAATGAGAAAGTAAAATGCTACTTCAAAAACAACTGAATAAAAAATATTTGCATCAAAAACGCAATGTTTTGAAATAAAGATGGGCGACTAAAGGACTAGTTTTGTTCGAATCAAATGACAAGAGCGGCACTTGTCTTTTTCTTGAAACAAAATGGACTGTTGGAGGTCACAGTGACCTCCGAGAATTGAGGTAAATGTGGTGAAATTACCTCCAAGATTTCTTGAGAAAATTGGAACTTTTTAAAGGTCTCAATGACCTCCCGTTGGAAGATAGATACCCCATCTTGCCCCCCCCCCTCCCAACGTGAGTCTTATTTACGCCCATGAATAAAAATGAAACTTTTATAAATTGACTTTAATGCTTCTACTTCTGTTTAATATTTTTGCCTCTTCACATTTGGGTTAAAAAATAAATGATAAAAATAAACAGGAGTCGGGAGTTTTAAAACCCCGGAGTCGGAGTCAGAATATTTTCTTCCGACTCCGCATCCCGGGGTTAAGCTGCTTCCACAGAAACTAGTGCTGTATACTCTCAGAAAATATTTACAGTTCCGTTTGGAGATGGGTAAAAGATCCCGGAGCTGTGATTTTAAACCTGTTCCACAGTCGGAGTCGGAACTGGCAGTTCCGGAAGTGGATCGGAACTGATATCTCCGAGAGGCGGCAGCGCCATCTGCTATCATACGAGAGCTTTTTAGAAGGGCAACTACCAAGTTCCGATCACTTCCGGAGTGGTTCCTCGAACTGTTCCGAGGCGAACGGTTCCGCTACCACCAATCAGCGTTGAGTATTTCATCATGACGCAATCTGATCCGAGTGTCTGATCCCGGAGCTGTTCTTTGCACCTGTTTACGTAATCAGTTCCGATTCAACCAATCAGCAGACAGGATTTGATAGTGGAGCAGCTCCAGCGGATCGGAGTTGTTCTTTGCACCTGTTTACGTAATCAGTTCCGATTTAACCTATCAGCAGCGAGGATTTAATAGTGGAACAGTTCCAGCAGGTCGGACCTGTTCTTCGGAACAGGTTCAGTGCTTAGATTTTAATGGCGATATTGCTCTGTTTCGCGTTATTCAGGCCAGTTATTTGGAGATGGTTTTAGTTGTCTTTTGATAAATTAGAAACGGCCTGACTGGCGGATTAGAGGGGGGGGGGGTAGGGGAAAGGCATGCAATTCCCAAAAGGACAATGATGATGACCATATACCATTAATTTTTTTATTTATTTCTCCACAACAAAAATAATTTCTATTAAATTATTTCTGGGGGAAAAAACGTATTAATGTACAACATTGAATAAAATCACTTTGGTTTGTAATAGAAGTATAATATTGCAATCGGCGGTCAGTACGAAAGAATAAGTAAAACTCATAAATTTCGAGATCAACTTCATTTAGGGGGGTCATTAGGTCCGTCATTTAGGAGGTCGGTGCAGGGGTATTGCCCCCCCCCTTCCGGTTTTTTTGGTACAATTTTGCATTGAGTTTGCATACTTTATAGCATAGCAATTTAATGGATGCAGTTGAAGGATATGACCATATATGCAGTTCAGAAACTAAAGTTTACTAGTTTTACAACATTTTATACCATGGAAAATTATATTGTATTCGTCATTGTGTGTTTGTGGGGGATGATGCTTTTCTAATATGTTTTACATGTTTGTTTGAATAAAGCAATATTTCCCCGCATGTTTAATGTTTCTTCTTTACATTCGCTAATAACATAATTATCAATTCTGCCTGTCAATTGCGGATTCATAATTGTCACTCTGCATATGCTTGAATATCAAATTTTTCTTATTGTAAAATTGGTATCCACTACTATTAATCTGTGTGCGATGCAGCTTTGCAATCAGAATAAATTAATGTCTGTGAGAAAAATTAAATACTAGTAATAAAATTCTGCTATACATACACCGCAATTAAATGCAATGCGTGTCAACCGAATATCAATCAGAAATTGAGAAAAAAAAATTTAAATTCGATCTCACATCGGGAAAAAAGACCGATTTTTTTTTTTTTTTTGGAAGAAAAATATCTTTTAAAGACGCATTGATATATAATTAAATGAACTTGCCAAAAAAAATTTTTTTTTTTTTGGTTGTGTTCCCCCCCCCCTTCATTTTTTTTTTCTAGAGGGGGGGGGTGTCCGGAGCGGAGCAGGTTTTGAACCTGTTCCGCCAAGTGGAACTGGAACAGGTTGCACCTGTTCCGGCTGCGGAACTACTTTTCCCATCTCTAGTTCTGTTTCAACAGCCTTTTTATAAATCATAAAAAAGGCAAATTCGTGACAACTTATAAACAACAATGCATCCAACTTTAAATGTACCATTTAGAAAATTATAATTCTGGTTTATTACTAAAGACTGGTGGCTATTATGTAAAAAGATTTTCAAATACACGTATTTCACATGATTCATTTATTTATTTATTCTTTTTTTTTCTTGAGAAACTAATCAAAAGGAACGAAATAGGACAAGCAGACCTTTGTTTTTTTTACATTTTACGTATAAATTTACAAAATATAAACTTACTGATGCTTTATGATGAGAAAACTAAAAGTCGCGTTTAAAGGATCCAAGGACTGTTGGAAAAACTGAAATAACTATATCCGCACTTTAATAAAACACGCCAAAAGATTTCGTTGCAAATACGGTACCATGATGTCACAGAATCAATTTCTGTGATTTTCCAATTATGGCCGCATTAGATCTACACTGTCCATAATAGCCACGCCTCCGAATAATAAATGCATATCCCTTTTGACAAAGAGCAATAACGAATCAATGCCCCCGTAATCAGTGTTGCTAATTCGTGTAAAGGAATGAAACTAAATCAAGCAAAAAAAAGGGGGGGGGGAGCACTTTTTCACTTTTTTTTCACAAAGGAAAGTAAAATAAAATAATTTGCTTTTTTTTTTTTTTTCTCGTTGACCATTAGAACTATTCTTGATCAAATGGATGTGTAAATAAAATGAGGAATTAAAGAACAAAGATATATTTATTTATCCGTTTATTGTTTTAATAGGTAAATAAGTAAACTAATATCGGGACTGTCATTTGGGGGATCAGGGGGAATGGTCAATCGCCACCCCCTCTTGATTCGGGAAATTAATGAAATTATATATAAGTAGGCGTGGTTTTTACCGTTTTTGGTACAATTTACATTGAAACTATACCCCTTGCCCCCCCCCCCTCATCTAGAAAAATTCGAAATTACCGTCCTGATTATAATATGTGAGAAAAAGTAAATTAATAAATAAGAAAAGAACTAAACTAATGAATAAATAAGTAAATGATGAAATAAAGGAATATAATGTAATGAATTTATAAATAAATATGTAAGTGGTTTAATAAATGATTGAAAAAGTAAACGGAAGTGAACTATTGCACTTTGTCCCACATGCACTTTGCAAATAATACAAAGTGTTTGAAATAAAAATACGCTTAATATTGGATTATAAATACCGCATCGAGTATTAGTAGGTTTAACAGTGATTTAAAATGGTAAAAGAGAGAACTGTATCATTTTATATCAACGAAAATATTTTTCGACTTGCAGCAAAATATTACAATATGAAAACCAATTTTTGTAAATTTCCTGAATTATCAACTGCTTTAATCTTCAGAGGTAACTTTTTCCTCCCTAGATCAGACTACATGTATTATTAGAGTTAAAATATTTCCAGATAAGTGGCGTTAAAACGGATTTAATACTTTACAATTTTACTTTGGTCCATATTCCCTCAAATAAAAATTCAAAGTAAAACTTCAAATATGAATAATGTAAGAGAAAGAACAAAAACTGCTTCAAGTTAAAAACCCAACAGAGACGAACGACATAAGCATTTAAGTTAAACTATACCTTATGTAACGAGAGGAAGCGGCTCAAAGTAAAATTAATTTCCCACTCTCCGCACTTTTCCCCTGAGGGTTGTCATAGTAGCGGTGCTATGGACTTTTTCAACACTTAGCTTTTGCAACAATGGTTAAATGCAAATGGTTAAACCTGCAGTGTGCGTAAACGATTGTTCTTTTGCAAAATCAAAGTTAATAAAGCACAGAATTTTCCTAGAAATTTTTGCTGTATTTATGTATGACTAGATTTGTTAGAAAACGTTGAGAAATAAATGAGACAAGAGGATATAAATAAAAGCGTAAGCCTAATTCGATAAACATAAAATAAATGAAATTCCTCAAGAGCAGTGCAAAAAAAAAAAAAAAAGAGTGGAGCTGTTTTCTTTTGTACGGTTTCCATGGAGACGACGTAAAATTTCTAAACTTGATACGCCTATTTTAAAGTAACCGAGTATAAAGACGATTGAAGAGAAAAAAAATTAAAGAACTAAAGGTTATGAACGAATTTCATAGTTAAAACTACTGAATTTCACAAAAACACAACAAAATAACCTTAGGAAATAAAATCGTGTTGTCGAAAAAAAAAACAGCGTTTACAAAAATATCTGAATAAATTTTACTTGTTCTAAGCTTCAAGAGAAGTTTTATGCTACTATCATTAACGCATGCGGCGCACATTCCAAACTATAAACACTGATATTAAGAAGGAAAAAGTCTGCTGCTCTTATTAGAAATTTCCAATATCCAAGGTCAATTTTCCCATGCAATAAAAATTTCCAATTTCCAAGGTCAACAATCTCACTTAAGCTAGTGGAATTCTTGTGGTTTCCGATACAAATTTACAGAATTTCTATTTGCTAAGTGTTGCCTGAGATACTTAGTCAATGCATTGCACATTTCACGCACAACTCTTTCCCTATCTGCATGGCACAGCAGCAACTCAAGCTGTGTCACTTTTATTTTGCCTAGGGTGTAACACAACTCTGCAATTATTCCACCAGTTAATATGTTTTGCTTGCGTTCAAATTCAAGGTACTTTTTCTCCTTCTAGTTTTTTAACTAATGGTATCTTTCATTCTATCATTTTACAGGAAATGATAGAAACACTGATTCACAAGCGATGCGTTTATAATGGGTGAAAAATGGGTGCTCAAAAGTGTTTCTCTTAAATTACAGTGAACTCTCACTTATACGTCGCCTCATTTATGCGCCTTTTTCACCTATACGAAGATTTTCAATGGTCCCAGTACATTCCATAGCAAAAAAATTGATAGTATTATTCGTTTATGCGTCGCTCGAAAGATAAATATTTCACTTATGCGCCGAATTTTCCCTAAAATGTAAAAAAAAAATAATTTTTTAATTTCTTTAAAAATAAGCATTTTTCTTCACTTTCCTCTTTAATCTTTCGCCTTTATTGCTCATGAAAGGCGTTTTTCCACATGAACTAGAGTTCGGAGAGGGACAATTATCTATTATGGATCGTTTTAAAGGGAACAGTTTGTAATTAGGTATGCTACAATTTTTGTTTTGTCTTCACCACTGTAGTTAAGTTACACTATGTCCCTTTTCTGTACAAACATTCTTATTCATTCTCTCATTAGAAACTATGTTGCGTTTTAGTCCTTTAAATAGGTTTGTTCACTTATACGTTTCTCTCACTTATGCGTCTTTTTCTGTTGGTCTCGTGGGCCGGCGTATAAGTGAGAGCTCACTGTACTTTTCTTTTTAAATACTGAAGCCATGAGCTTCGACATACATGAGGACTGCGTACTATTCGTCTTGCCTCCTGACAAACACAGGACAGATTTACTGCACAGAGAGGTTGAAATAACGTCCATGGGCAAGGCGGGACTCGAACCCGCGGCCTCTTGTTTACGAGGAGAAGACGCTACATCTGGGCCCCCAAGGACCACTTAAATTACTTGCAATTGCATAATTTAGGATGCTGAATTTCATTCACCTATTTAATAATTTCAGTTGTCAATCACAAAATGTTACATACACTTATATTTCAATAACTAGTTTATATTTGCAGCAGTACTTTATCATACAGTAATTTCTATTAGTCTAATATCTCACTGCAAATTTCTGCCCCCATGTGCTTTTAGAAAAAAATAAACACAATTTACTTACCTGTGTCCAGATTGTATTTTCAAAAAAAAAAAAAAAAAACATAACCCCTTTATCCAGCACAAACCTTTCAATTGCGGAAGCGTAATCAAAATTCTTTGAATAAATAGCATGCTTAATTGAGTACTGCCACCGCAAATACTTTAGCTGCACTTTATCAATCAAAATATATTTTCACTTTCGTTTCCAGGTCACTATGTACCAAAAATGTGCTTGCCTGTTTCACCTCCTGTTTTTGTTAACCACAAAAAAAGGATACATTAATTTGTTATCAGCGAACTAAACGTGTGCTTTATACGGTTCTGTTTCTATAATGCTAGGTGAAATGATTGTAAAAGTATTGCATTAAGAGAAAATATTGATATTTTCCTTCATTTTCATATTAACCCATTTATGCCCAAGTTTTTTTAACAATTTTTTTCAATTTTTATCTGTTTAAAACTTACTTGGAATGGTTTACATACATTTTAGGCTTAAAATAGTTCGCCGTTGCCATATTTATTAAGTTATTTAACGTCCTGTTTATGGGATATTTTGCAGATATGTGAGCAAAATACGACTATACTAGACTTTACTTTTACAAGGTAACGTTACAGAAGGCATCTGTGATCAATTTTAAGCAAATAATTTAAAAATAGTTTAATTTTATGAAAAATAAGTTCGCAAAAAAAAAGAAACTTACTTTCTGTGGCTACCCATGCTGGATCATTGTTAGACTTGATTTGTCTAAAAATAGCTGTCAATAAATAAACTCTGATGTCCAAATAGTAGCTCTAACTGATTTTATCAAGAAGGACTATTTAAATTGTGAAAAACAGCTTTAGTAAAAGGATATACCCATTACAGGTTTTTGTATGCAGTAACTAACAAGCGTCCCGTTTTTAGGCTACTGGGCATAAAAGGGTTAATGTAGTTCGAACTATAGTCGTCAAGGCTTGATCAGCAACCTTTATTTACTTTGCACATCTTTTTTTCTTATTTCTCTAACCTGTTTTCTGTTACCAAGCCAAAACTTTTTCGTTTCTTTATTAATTTCCATGATATACCCCTCATTTTAAAGCTTATCATACCGGCAATTGACGGAAAATCGACCCAATGACTAAAAAATTGCTTTTTTTTTTTGTCGAAAAAAACATTTTCTATTCTGCTTATTAATTACATACTAGCTTATTACCCGGCGTTGCCCGAGTAACCTCTAATTTTTCTGCATCATACAATATTTGTGCCAATGTTCCAAGGTAATTCGAACATGAATTACAATTGTTTTTAACTTATTTTCATGCTAAAATGATATAGATGAGCCTTAAATTGATAATTCATTGTTAACACTTTCCGGTCTAGGCCCGAGTGTCACCCAGGTTGCTGTTTTCGGTGAAGATGAATAAGCTCGGAGTCGAGTTTGAGTTCCTTTAGCTATAAAAAGTTTGGGTTATATTCGTTTCAGTCCGTTTTAGATATTGTCTATGAGCCTGTTACTTTCCATAAAAAATATAGATTGCAGCACCAAGCAGAATGAACAGCAAGAGGGGCTATAGAATTGAAGCTTTAACGCGAGTTAGTGCAAGCTCTGCGATAGCCATACCATACAAAAAGCAATTTACCAAATAAAGCAAGTTTTGCTAAATAATGCTTATTTGTAAATTGAGCCTATTTTCAAATATTTGTGCATGATTTAGGTAAATTCTAATTAAATCTGTGTAAACTTGTACGGTTAAAAATTATATTTTCTTATGCAATTATTAACTTTTTTTTAAGTGCCTAACATGCATTTTTCGACACTTTCTTTCTAAAAATTAATTGTTGTTTTTTTTTTAAATACTTCTTTCATCATGAAAGAAAACATATTGAAGTATTTAATAAAATTAAAACTACTAACATAAACCTTTCCGAAGTATTTTTTAAAAAATGACGAAAAGCGCCAAAAACGCCCAGTCCAGAGGGCCTAAATAGCTCAGACATGAAAGTGTTAATCGTAATCTTTGTTGGAAAATACTTGTTAGCGAACATTATGTTATTGTCCCTACAGGACTCGGAAAAAAAATGTATTTATAAGTTTGTCCCCGGTGGTCTGGCTATGGTTAGTTTAGGAACAAAAATAAATATTATTCTAACCGCCTTTACATATAATTTTTATTTGTTCTTCACGAATGCAATTATTTTTCAAGTCTATATGTAAATTCAACAAGCGCGAGTTTAGGCAAATGAGCAAGTGGAGCCACATATAAAATCGTGTGGACGCTGATTGAAGATAGGAGGCTTGCTGACTTGGACCTTTGCTGAGCGCTGTGTTGTGGTTCGTCTGATGCCTGCCCGTGTGAATGTGTACGTCTTCGCTGCGACATTTTTTCATCATGACCACCACCACCAACAAGAAGACGAAGTATAAATTTAATTCAGCTGGTTTTGATATCCACTGGGGACTAGATTTCCTGGAACAACTACCAGTATTATCAGTATTTTATATTTTCTGTTTTATGGATGCACGAATATGTGCTCACGAGTTTTTTTATAAAAATAAACTCTAGATTTTTGTTCATTGAAATTTATCTGTCTTAGTCACCTCTCAAATTAGATCATAAAATACACATAGAATGATCCAGTTCAAAGTTAGCTTTTACTTTTATGCTAACAATACTCATACTTAAATGTGTTAAATTTTATCACTCTGTCTGATTAAAGTCTTATGTCTATTACTCTATATATTCAAAATTGAAAGAAAATAGCCATTTTGAGACAAAAATTTTAATTTTGAGCTTTTTGGATTTTTTTTTAATTTCAAAACGCCGCCTATGAATTTTAGTGCATTATGGAACCTCTGTGCCCAATTTGATGAAAATCCGACGAAAATCGGATTTGTATAAGGAACAAACATACATGCATCCATTTTTATGCATATAGATGAAATAGAAAATATTAAACTTACAGTGAATGCTGTTGGAAGAAAAATTTACATATAGCAGACAGGGTGTACTTTCTTGCAAATACGTATAACAAGTAGTTTTAGTTTTATTGTTCTGATTATTATTATTATTATTATTTTCATCATCATCATCATTACGATAACTATGATTGTAAGAATATTACAAAATAAATACATAGAAGTAATTTCTCTTGGTAACTAAATGGCAGTATCTAGAAAAAGTTTCGATTTCTTTTCTTTTTCATTTTTGTCATTATCATCTTTTAGTGTTATCATAGTGTTTTAGTGTTATCATGCTTGTTTGGCTTCCACTCAAAGTAAAGATTTTTTTAAACATTAGCCTAACTTCACGTTTCAACATTTTATTGCTGTTTCAGACAAGTAAAAATTGCTTTTCTTCGAGTATCTCTAAAGTCTATTTTTTTTTTTAATTTGTTTCCACTGACATTGACCTACGACGCCCGACACTAATAATACAGGGTTGTCCAAATTAAAATTCCCCTACTCAGAGGCCTGTGCAGGACGTTGTATGGGTCATAATGTGATGAAATTTGGAAAACAGACACTTTAGACCATGCGCTCGATATTTATTAAAGAAGAAAAAATAGTACAAAAAGTTGCCGATAGGTGGCGCTGTAACGCTAATAATTTGCGTGTTACAGCAACGAGATTTACAGAAAAAGAGGAACACAGTTACTGCAGGGGCAGTTGTTTTCAACTCGCTGATGCACAATGCCGACCTTGAAAGACAAAGCTCTGTTAGTGAAACTTTTTTACTAGGACACGATATTTATGCAGGATGGTGCATCTCCCCGTATTCTTCGTGGCGTTCAAAATATGTTACGTTTCCCAACAGCTTGGCCTCCTCTCTCGCCTGATCTCACCCATTGTGAGTTTTGGCTATGGAGATTCTTAAAGGATCAGTTCTATCGAGAACACCCGACAACCTTGGCGCATCTTAAAGACGCAATTAATGGTTATGTTCGTGGAATTAGTGTGAACTTACTGTGTTCAGCTGTGGAATACACTGCTTTTCGAATGGAAAGAGTTGTGGAGAATCACGGCACACATATAGAACATCTGCAGAATGTCTTGTTAATCTGCAGCGCCACCTATCGGCAACTTTTTATACTATTTTTTTTCTTTTAATAAATCTCGAGCGTGTGGTCTGAAGTGTCTGTTTCCAAAATTTCATCACATTATGACCCATACAACGTCCTGCATAGGAGTTGGGGAAGTTTAATTTGGACAACCCTGTATTTAAAACGGAAAAAAGATACACATTGTGGAGTCGTAAAGCCAAGTCCCTCATGTGTGTTTTACTTGAAACTATTTAGATTTCTATAAAACATTTACAAATTATTTATTTAAAAAATATGTGTTGTTGGAAGAATATTTTTGCTAGAGATTGAATAAATATGTCTTAGCATTTTCTACGACTGAGATAAATACAGTGAACTCTCACTTATACTCCGCCTCATTTATGCGCCTTTTTCACTTGTACGACATTTTGAATGGTCTCGGCACATTCCATAGCAAAATAATGATAGTATCATTCGTTTATGCGTCGCTCTAAACATAAATATTTCACTTATGCGCCGAATTTTCCGTAAAATGTAAAAAAAAATATATTTACTTTCTTTAAAAAAATAAGTATTTCTCTTCACTTTCCTCTTTAATCTTTTGGATTTATTGCTTACGGAAGGCATTTTTTTCGCATGAACTAGAGTTCGGAGAGATACAATTACCTGTTATGGATCGTTTTACAGGGAACAGTTTGTAATTAGGTATGCTACAACTTTCGCTTCTTTTATCACTGTAAACTGCCAAACCGTAGTAATATGTCCCTTGTCTAGATAGAAACATTCTTATTCATTATCTCATTAGAACCCTATATTGCGTTTTAGTCCTTTAAATAGGCTTGCTCACTTGTACGTCTCTCTCACTTATGCGCCTTTTTCTGTTGGTCTCTTGGGCCGGCGCAAAAGTGAGTGTTCACTGTATATCTCAATGAGTGGAGTAAACACAGTTAAAGTGTTCGAATAATTTTACTTTTATTTTTCAGCTCTAACTGAAAATTACTTAAATTGATGAACTTTGAATTTGTTTTTTAGTTCTTACAGTAGTACTGACTAAAGGTGTAATAAATGAAAATTTCCACGTTTTTTATGAGTTCCGGAGTTATAACATTAGTTGTGTTTGATAAGTTACACCGTTCGGAAAATACTTCTTGCTCTGCAGACTGATATGTGGACAAACTCCATCGATTTCACTCAAACAAATCTTCTAAAAATTCCAACTCACCCATGTCTCAGTTCTACGTCTCAACATTTTAAGGATAAATTTTATCTGCATGAATATTTTACTTTCGTTTCAGTCTTCAGTATGCGTTTCCAAACGTTTCCAAAATTTCCCAACCATAAAAATTTTCCCTATTGCTTCACCCTACCTCAAGCAACGAATTCGTGGAAGGGCTTGGGAGATGAAGGGGTTATGTGACAAAAGAGAAATTGCGAGTAATTAAAGCTTAAAGTTTTATTGTTTCGTTTTCTGTTTTTGTCGTTAGTGTGCGTATGAAATTGGTCTAATGACATCTATTTTTTAAAGTGCCAAGTCTTTTACCTGTATCAATTGTTTACCATTGTCCAGAATGTTCATTTTTAAAAATCTAACATAGCCCCTTCATCCTCCAAGCCCTTCAACTCGAGATTGCTGAAGGCATAATTCAAATTCAGACGTCAAAACTCGATTTCTGGTTACTTTAATACAGAACAGCAGAAAAGTTTAAGATCTGTTGTATACGAGAAGCTTAATTTTCCACCAACGACTAAACATCCAATATCTGTTCAATCGACTTAAACACCAGGGTTGCCAGATTTAAGAACTGTAAATACGGGACGGAAGGGGGATTGAGAGATGAAGTCTAAAGGTAGAATTTTTCCAACCTCGACTTTAATATCAAACCTTTGTCACAAATATACACGAAGAAAAAAAACACAATTATCAAATGATCATATGAATAAAAACTACATTTTTTACCATTGGCATAGTCATTTTTCTTAATGAATATTAAGGGGAAAAGGTTAACCTTAATTACAGGGTTGCCACAGGAAAAATTCTTCAAAAAAGTAGCAAAAGTAGTCAAAAACTTATAAAAAAGTTGCAAAAAAGTAGTCCGAAAAATTAAAAAGTTGCAAAAAAAGTAGTCTCCAAAATTGAAAAAGTTTCAAAAAAAAAAAAAAAAAAGAGTATTCATGATTAGATAAATGAAGTAAGAAATAAATAGTACAGCAGAAAAGTTAACACTTGTAAAAAGTCCCCATCTGTTTTGCTGAGGAGTTTAAACACTGAATGTGCAATTACAAAAGAAAAAAAAAACTTTTAAGATAACTTATTAAAAAAGGGAGTGCCTCCTGCCCCCGCCCCGCCCCATGACTAGAGTTCAACTATTTGATGACTATTCAATGACATATTCGATGACTATTCAACTATTTTGATGAGAATACAATGAAAAATCAATATAAATAAAACAAATTACAAATAAAATACTGCCAGTAGCTGTTACGAGGATGCAGTAGAGCAACATTATCAGTGTAAAAAATAATGTAGTCTTTTGTTGCAAGAACAGCAGTACTTTTGCCAGAAACTTGATACAAATTTGATTTCTTCCTCTGATTTCTTGACTACCCTTTTCAGTTCAGCTAGTTCCTTCTTTTTTTTTTTTTTTGCTCTTTCTTTTATTTTAACATTTTTAAATTTTCTTCCCTAACCTTAGCTACTTTTTTTAAAATTTTACTCTGGTGTCAAACTGATATCAGCTCTTTATGTGCTGATATGATTCACAATCTGGATGACTATAACGTAATACCATCTCATATTGCAGAACCACATATTGGTTCTGCAACATGGGATGGTGTGAGGGAGGAGTTGTGATGGCAGTCTGAAGTAGAGAAATAGCACTCTTAATCATAATGTTAACTTGTACTTTGTTCCTTGAAAAAAATTAGAAATATAACGATAATATTACAAAACTTAACGTCATTGAAACAAAATCAGCGATTCAGTCATTTTTGTGTCAAGTGAATAATCATGCTTAAAATGATTATGGAGTTTTTTTTTTAATTTAATTTTCAAATAAAAGTTTCAGTAAAAATAAGAATAAATTTTATTTATTTGTCTTTTAACAAAGCTTTGATGCATATTCAAACAAAAAAAAAAAAAAAACAACTTCCAAAAATTGTGCAAAAGGATTCTCATTTTTCGCAAGGTAGAAGACCATACAAACTTGAAAATTGCACCTAAATGAGTTCTTTAAAATAAAGCAGAACTTTAAACAACACACTTCTGATATCCCCGTTTAATTTATATCACTTTGTATAAGTTTCCTCTATTTATTCATAAATTCTAGAAATGTTAATGAGTTACTTCAACTTTCACATATGTCAACTGTTCAACTGGAAGCATATGCAAAAACTACCCATTAACAAAATAATAATAAAATTAAATTAAAAAAAAGCTGATTAAGGTTTTAAGTGAAAAAATACTTATTGCAAGTGAAAAATTTAACAATTAAAAGCTCATTTGCTAAATATTTAGTACACTTCCCACCAAAAAAGTAATTATGATCGATAAAAAATAGATGTCAAGGTTGAAAAAAAGAAGAACTATCGATATAATATGCTTTTGTTGAATTTTGGGCAAAGCTCGTGCTTGATGTCTGTAAGTTCCAAAAAATAAATTTTTACCTAATCAACTGTTTATTATTAAAATTCAATTAAAGGAGAGTCTTAAATAAGTGAGTTCCTTCACTCTATTAAACTTTGAGCCGATTTTTCTACAATATAACTCTAATACATAGATCCACCCCCCTTCCGCAGTAGCTATGGCTATTAAGCAAATAACTTTTTACCCAAAAACTAAAGTAACGAAGGGGTTATTCCAAAATCTAAGCCGCTCCCTGATTGTTATTAAAAAATAATAATGGATCTGCCCATAATAAAAGGCAAAGGAATATTATTTTTTTTAGGTGACAAAGAAATAAGAATAAAAAAGTAATGGGTTTCAAACTAATAAATAAAATAAAATAGGGTGAGAAAAAAATCTGTGGCAACCCTGTAATTATAATTTCGTATTTTCCTGTTAATAACCCCCTTTTTCCTGACGCATGCGTTTGCATACTCACGGTATCCACAGACCGTTTCTTCTACAGACCAAATACTGACACGCGATTGGCTAACGGAATGAGTAGGTAACCACATTTGGCTGTTATCGTTGGCGACTGGTTTGTGGCATTGCTTGTCATGTTTATATTTTTGCACATAGCAAAATCGCTACGTTGAAAATAAAAGAAAGTTCGAAATGTATGGTAAACTCCACAACGCGGATGAGGAATGAAATGTTTTTCCTTGCTTAGTACGTTTCTCTGTCGTCTTAAAGTGTTTTAATATTAATATATGCTGCAAATTAAAATTCGTGGTGGAAAAGTAGCACAGTTCTAAAAAAAACGAGAAAGGATCATACCACCTTTTAAAGGTAATTTGTTTTAGCAGTTAGTACAATTGAATTGAGAAATAAATACACAAAGTGGGAAGACTACGAAAAAGTTTTATGCGTTGCACAGATTTAAATAAGTTAATTAATTTCAAAACAATTCTTGATGCTGTATTGGGAACGGAAAGTAACTATAGAGGGCGCTACAAATAGGATAAACAAGACATCGCCTATGCTTTTCTAAGCAGACAATTTGCTTTTTAATTTGTTGATTTTACTATTATTTTGGCCCACTTTTCTCAGTGTAGGATCGTTTCGCTCATATTTGCTACTGTTGTTTCATTTTCAATGCATTGATCATTATTTAAAATATTTTTTTACTAAATTAACCGTATTTTTTAACATCGCGTGAGATAGCTAGCACTAATGTTGCTTTTTCAAAATGT
>JAXGGA010020744.1:0-17747 GCA_038373865.1 Uloborus plumipes | reverse complement strand
AAAATTTGTTCGCCCACACTTAATTTTGTTCTTGCTACGCCACTGCTTTCTTAGCTGCAATCCGATGTTCCAAATGTGCTTTTTACTTTTACTTTTTCTTGTTTTGACTAATCAATTTTAATTTCAATGCAAACTAATATCATAAATTGGTGACAACTGAGTGATATAATCGCAAAGTGTTTTATAATAACTAACAAAGAAAGATACCACAAAGATGGAGAAAAAAATAAGATGCTGAATTTGCTATCGACTGGGCGATATTTTTCAAAACTCCTATTGAAATTGTCGATATTTGTAACATGAATCTCTGTAAAGCTGTTTCGCATCGGTTCGCAATATACTCTTTTATTCATGAATTAAGTTCCACGAACAGTTGGCAATCTTAGCTACAATAAGAGGATCTTCGCCTCCAGCTCGATAATTGACTATTCCTAACTGAGGAGCCCATAAGGACGAAACTGCAGTCTTAGGATGCTATGATCGAGCTGTGGGTGCATTTGCTTCACTTCTGCCTTAGCCCTGGCTTATGGGCGGTAACTCATTGCATATTAAAAAAAAGACTTCAGCAATAATATGTGGATTTAGATGTACACCAAACTTGGTAAAAGAACTTCCCATTATGTTGTTTAATCATTAAAAAAAAAAATACTGAACCAGTCAACAAATTACACTGTGTGAGTGGAAAAGTTCTTTGAGATATTTTTAAACCATAAAGTTAAACAAAAAGCAAGAAGTTCCGTCAAGAACTAAACGAGCCTACTTTTCCGTACATTGACATCGGTATTCTAGCATCTGATCAATATTCTTTTAATTATCTGAGACGACAAATTATGTCAAACGTACCTTTTCAGCATATAAAGCTGATTTCTAAAAACCAAATATGCAGATTTCATCTGATGATCTAGGCACTTCAAAAGTAAATAAAAAGAAAAAATAAAGTTGTTTGATCTTTTAAACAATACAGCTTTTATAGTCTCTTCCGCAGAAAAATTAATTAATTGTTTTGAAAAAAAGAATTAAAAATAGGAAGCAAATCAAAACACATTTTATCAAACCAAAAAAAAAAACTCCTTCCTGAAAAAATGTCTCGAATTTCATTTTTAATCCGTTGAAAATAATTAAAAACAAATAATTGATTAAATAAATGATAAAATGTTCTCTTAAATGAGTAATTTTTGTTAGACAAGAAATCGTCTGCCAAAAAAAAAAAAGAAAATAATAATAATAATAAATAAAACAAATGAATAAACAAAGAAAAAAATCGTCTGCACGTTTATTTCTTTTAAGAGTAGGAGTCAGTCATTTTTTCCCAGCCTGCATTTCTGCAATATTTGCTGAGTCAGAGTTAGAGTCGAGGATTCAGAGTTGGGGTTGAAAAGTCGGAGTCATCAGTCGCAGTTGACAGGGAGTCAGAGTCAAAGACACAAAAATTCTAATAGTAGGACTCGGTCTTTTTTTCCGAGACTGTATTTCTACCATAGGGGCGGAGTTGGAGTCGAAGATTCGGTGTCGGAGTCGGTTTTAAAAAATTAGATTCGTCAGTCGAAGTCGAAAGCACTAAAATTATAATGGTAGGAGTGGGTCATTTTTTTTGAGCCTGCATTTCTGCCATGCTTGCGAATTCGGAGTCAGAGTCAAGGAGTCGGAAGCTTTCGGTTTTACTTTTTTATCTATCAATATTTGTTTTAAAATGTCTATTTTTGTTACTGTTTTCAGCATCTTAAGGCGACAAGGGACTATCATTTTTTTCTTTAGCAATTTTCAATGAATTTCTTTAAAATTTGCAGTATAGCTGTATGTTGCTAATACTAACGCATATAAAAAATTTCATTGAAATATTTTAAAATTATTTTTTTTAATTTCAAATTTGAATTTTAAAACTTTCTAGGGTGAGTTCTGGTAAGTGCGTACCCTTTTTTTCAAAGTTCATGTTCTGAAGGATGCTGCTCTGTTGAAAAATCTTGTACACTCACAACTTTTTTTTAGTTTTCTTTCCACATCCTTTAGTAAGATTTTCAAGCATATAATATGTCAAATAAACCATAAGCATAGGTTTTGTGACCTGGTTTATGACACCTATTCTAAGGTACGCACTTTCCCTACCTAGCGGGGTAAGTGCGTCCACCTTAAATTATGTGAATATGAACAGGAAAAAACTTCTGGCACATATTAAGTATGTTAGGTAATTGCCTTGGGATAATTCCTAATACTAGAGATCAGCACTTGCTTGCATGGATGAAACGCAATCAGTGATATCCCACGTGTCTTGCGAACAACTGTAATTTGAAGATTGAGAGTGTTGCGTTTGTGATTCTTTTTCTGTCCTTTTAATAAGACCAAGTGAGCAAATGTAAGTTGTTTTTATTTAGTAACAATCACTTATAGTCTACATAATTTATTTTAGTTTAATACATTAATCAGTCTGTGTTTAAGCCAGGGTTCGCACTTACCCCTTCTTAAATGTAAGATGAGACATGTGCGTCTAATAGCGTTGTTGTAAGTGCGTACCCCTATGATTTTTTTTAACTCTATTTATATGGTAGATCGTTAGGTGACCTGAGTGAACAATTTGTTTTTTTTTCGAATAAATACGGTTTTAAAATATTTTTCTTATACTGCTTCAGCAGCAGTAAGAAAAAACACAAAATAAAGAGCAAAAAAAAAAAAAAGATCATGATATAATACCTGTACTTTTTTTTCTTGTACATTGAAATAGTTTTTCACAAGGTGTTCTTAATTTTCTTAAATACAATACATTCATTACTGCACCTTCGTTTTTTGAATCAGTTGGTTCCTTATTTAGTGTTTCACTTAATTTCACTGCTTCATTTCTCATTCTGGTTTAAATTAAGTATAGCTTATGATCGCTATTTTCAATGAAAAATTTACTAACTGATATCTAAAAGCCAATATATTTCAGAGGTAATGAATGAACTTGAAACCTTATGACGCATTCAATGTAAATATAAATACTTGATGGAAATGACGTCGGATTTATAATCGGCTTATAAAAGAGTTATAAGCAAAATTAAAGGTGAATTACGAGAGTCTGATTTTCCACGTAATGGTACACACTTGCCTCATCATAATAGTACGCACTTGCTCCACATAATAATACGCATATGCCTCATGATAGTGGTACGCACTTGCCCCATCGTAATGGTACGCACTTACCCCCACCTTACTTTAAAGAAAGGGGAAGTGCGTAACGTCATATAACCAAATTTTGGTTAGAGTATTTGATCAAAATACCCCATGTATTTTATTAGTAGCTATTACTCAAAAGAAACAACTTGCATTTCTTGACTTCAATTGCTTGGTATGACTACAAGAGAAACTGAAACAAAACCTTCTCAATCTTTAGTTTACAGTTTTTTTGAAGACATTTAAGTTGTCTCTGATTGTGTTTCGTCTATTGAATCCAGGCCTGAATTCTACCTATTGAAATTATCATTAGACAGTTATCTAACATAGTCGATGTGTTGCAGAAGCCATTTCAGGACAGGGTTCATATAATTCCCAGTGGACGCACTTACCCCGTGGACGCACTTACCAGAACTCACCCTATAATATTCCTCGCGCCTGAAATTTCAAAATGACAAAATACAAGCAAAATGTGGAACATAAAATACCAGACAATAAAATGAGAGTACTTTTTCTACATATTGTGGCAAAAATTAAAGAAAACAAGAAGTTCTGTCAAGAACTAAACGAGCCTACTTTCCCGTACATCGATATCGGCATTCTAGCATCTGATCAATATTCTATTAATTATCTGAAACTGAAAATTATGTCAAACATACCTTTATAGCACTTAAAGCTGATTTCTAAAAGCAAAATATACCCCTCTCATCAGATGAAATAAACACGTAAAAAGTAAATGAACGAGTGAATAAAGTTTTGTCGCACCATTTAAAGAATGTAACTGTCATAGTTCTTCCGTAGAAAAATTCCACAATCGTTTTCAGAAAAAAAATAAACAAATAAAAGAACAAAGAACATCAAAATACATTTTATCAAAGAAAGAAATGAAATCGTTCGTTAATAAAATGTCTCGAATTTCATTTTTAATCCGTTGCCAGTTAATAAATATAAATAAAGAATAAAATGCTCTCGTGAATGAAAAATTTTTGTTAACAAAAAACATCGTCTGCCAAAACAAAAAACATTAATAATAAATGAAACAAAACAAATAAATGAACAAAAAATCGTCTGCCCAGTCAGTCATTTTTTCTGAGCCCGCATTTCCGCCGTGTTTGCGGAGTCAGAGTCGGAATCAGAGTCCTCACTGCAGCTTATTCAGAAAAGTACTTTACATACATTCTTTATCAAAACCATTTCCTAACAAAGTTAGTTTGAAGGAAATCCGCCTTTAAGTTCAGGATCTACATTAAACTTAAATTTTCCCGTAGGTGCAATGTTAAGTCTTTTTCTGAACAGTTCAATATTGAACGAAAAATGGTTCAAATCAAAAAGCGAAATATGGGAATGAGGTGTCCTCGCAACTTTCGAACAAAAAAAGTTTATTAAATTCCGACTGTTCACTTAAAAGTAATTAGGTAGGGAAAGGTTATTTGAACGGTTCAATGTTGAACAAAAAATTGTTCAAATTGAAAATTTAAATACGACAATGAACACCTTGCCGAGATCTTTCGAACCAAAAACAGTTTGTTTAACTAGGACTGTTCACTTAAAAGTTATTAGGGGTGACAGCTTGTTTGAACGGTTCAATGTTTAACGAAAAATTGTTTAAATCGGAAATTTAAATACGGTAATGAAAGTATCCTTGATAAGATCTTTCGAACAAAAAAAAGTTTGTTCAAATCGGAATGTTCACTAAAAAGTTAGTAATGCGGGACAGGTAGTTTGAACGGATCAAACTTGCACCAAAAATTGTTCAATCCGAAAAATCAAACTAGGAATGAGCTGTACTCTCGCTGAGATCTTTCCAACAAAAAAAAAGTTTGTACAAATCGGAATGTTCAGTCAAAAAAAGGGGGGGGGGGCAGACAGACCGACACACAAATCAAAACCCTACTTTCCAAATTTTAGGTTTTCGGATTTTTTTAAATGTTTTTATTTCTGTTTGACTTTTTTTTTTTTTTTGGACCTGGTGATAGTTGTATAATACAATAAACCGCTTTTAATGCTTTTTTCGTTTTTTTTTTTCTTTTTAACTGGAAAGTAGGCTAAAAAGACAACAGTCCATGAGAAATAGGACATAGACATCAAAATATGAAACTCACTATACAGGGTGTCCACTCCAATCGTGGACCAATAGCTAATTTCTAAACCGTTAAAGATAAGCATATAGTTTATTTGGGAAAAAATCTCCAAATTACAAAAGGAATTTTGGGTCGATTCAATGTTTTTCAAAAAATCAAATTTTGAAAGAGTTACAAAATTTAAATTTTTATACAGACCCCCAGTCCTATCAATCATATTTAGTAAAATATTCTTGACACTATAACGTTTAAAACTAAAAAAAAATCACTCTTCTACCACAAAAATTGACCGAGTTATGACGTTTTGAAAAATCAAGATTTTGAAGGATTTCGCATACGGTCCCTCAAGCGATCTCTCGATGACGTCGTGAAATCATTCAAAATCTTGATTTTTCAAAACGTCATAACTCGGTCAATTTTTGTGGTAGAAGAGTGATTTTTTTTTAGTTTTAAACGTTATAGTGTCAAGAATATTTTACTAAATATGATTGATAGGACTGGGGGGCTGTATAAAAATTTAAATTTTGTAACTCTTTCAAAATTTGATTTTTTGAAAAACATTGAATCGACCCAAAATTCCTTTCGAAATTTGGAGATTTTTTCCTAAATAAACTATATGCTTATCTCTAACGGTTTAGAAATTAGCTATTGGTCCACGATTGGAGTGGACACCCTGTATAATAACATGTTATATGTCATTTTATTCACAAGAAAGCATAGTTTCCTAATTCAAAGTGTAAAATATCATAGTTTTTACTGTAAACATGGTTTCAACGTCCTAAAGTTGCGGTTTTCCAACCCATTTTTTCAGTTAAAAATTATCAAGTATCCAGCCTAAACCCTGGTAACACCGGGTTCAATTTGGAAAATAACGAATTATAGTGCTTTAGTAAGCACCCCCTTTGCCCTTTTCCAGCAATCAATTTCTTTGTAGGTTGTATTACAGTTTTTAATTACAGGCAGGCAAAATTATCTAGAATCTTTGTAACGACCGTAACCGAAAACAAGTATTTGTTATTCTGTAACAATAACTATCTGAGGTAAGTTGGCCATTTAGGTTTTAAAGTGTACTCATTCATTCTAAAAACGTGCACTACTATTTTTTTCTAGGAACCTTTTCGCTTTTGGGCAATGTTGGTTACGGGTGTTACATGTTTTAGGTCTAAAATCACAGTTCAAGTCGAATCTTTGCCAAATTTGGTACATAATTCCTCCGATGCATCTGAAAGTTACTTTGGGGATATTCGTCTCTTATAGAGTGGGAAAGCTCCTATAAAGGAACTTTCCTACTATAAATACCGTTTACTATAAATACCGTTTTTGGTTAGTTCTTAGCTAAATTTGTCTCAGGGGTCCTTCGATGTTCACCAGGAAACAATACAAAAGTGAAATAATGAAAATAATAATAATAATAATAAGTTATTTGCATTTGAAACAAAATAGTAAAACATTTTGCTGGATTTATAAATTATTTGCCCTCGCCTCCTCGTTTTCGAAGTATAAAGTCCTAAAGTCTGCCGAAATTTTAATAAAGTCACCAAATTTAGTTAGTTTCAGGTAATGATGGGAGACATCTTTTCGCATTGCTTTGCAGCTAGATCTCCTGTCACATGCAGATGGTGAAATAGTTAGCCTTCTAAAGGCCCCAGGAGCAGTGGCGTAGCAAGAACAAAATTAAGACTGGGCGAATAAATTTTGCGAGGCCCCGAGAGATTGATTCCAGTTCAAGCTATTCAACTATTCTGTGTAAAAAACAATAATAATAAAAAAAGAAAACTTTCTCGTACTTGTTGTCAATCATAAAAATTAAAATATTATACATTTTCAAAAATATTTGTGATAGATACATACAATATGAAACATTTACATACATTTTGGGGTAGATTGAACTACGTTAAAATGCTTGATATATTTAATTTTTTGACACAATATTTTGATGAGCTATGATCTTATAAAACTGCAAATAATACTTATTCATCCTGAATTTTATTGATATTACGCTGTAAAAGATCGGCTGTGCATTAGGGTGTATCACGATTTTTTTTTTGGAAATTCAAAATTTCAAGTTGATAAAATATTGTCACTATATTCACATTGTTAACAAAAAATTATTTTGAAATTGAAAAATGTTTGATCTGCCGGGAGTACCTTGAAGTTTCAAGTTTTTTAGTAAAAACGTTGATATTTTTAAAAATATAAATTATGTGCAATGCAAAAATAATTATTGAAGTGCAAAAATGGACTACTTAAGGAGTAATCTATTAATAAAAAATGCATTGGAGCTAAAATTTAACTTTTAGGTTTCCAGAAATAGTTATGAAAAACCTCACATTTTTGCTAGTCAGTCATATTTTTAGAATATGC
This sequence comes from Uloborus plumipes, assembly GCA_038373865.1. Classification (NCBI taxonomy): domain Eukaryota; kingdom Metazoa; phylum Arthropoda; class Arachnida; order Araneae; family Uloboridae; genus Uloborus; species Uloborus plumipes. Next base: position 10,158 of record JAXGGA010020744.1, on the reverse strand, counting down.
TGCTGAATAATTTTTATTCTGCTGAATAATTTTTATTATTGTATTAATAGAACAAACATTGCAGTACTGCGCTTTGAAATAGAGAGATTGGTCCATTTTTCCACAAAAATAATTATTTTGCTTTACACATAATTTTTACATTTTTTATAAAGAATCATCGTTTTTACTAAAAAATTTGAAATTTCAAGGTAATCCCGGTAGACCTAAATGTTTTTCAATTTCAAATATTTCTTTTAGTAACAATGAATATAGTGACAACTTTTTATCAACTTGAAATTTTGAATTTTCAAAAAAAAAAAAATCCGTAATATACCCTATGGGTAAATATTCTAAAAATATGACTGACTAGCAAAAATGTGAGGTTTTTCATGACTATTTCTGGAAACTTAAAAGATAAATTTTAGCTCCAATGCATTTTTTATTGATAGATTACTTCTTAAATAGTCCATTTTCGCACTCAAATAATAATTTTTGCTTTACACATAATTTCTACATTTTTGTAAAAAAATCGTCGTTTTTTCTAAAAAACTTGAAACGTCAAGGTAGTCCCGGCAGACCTAAATAATTTTCAATTTCAAAATGAATTTTTTTGGTAACTATGAGAATGTAGTGACAACTTTTTATCAACTTAAAATTTTGGATTTCCAAAAAAAATTGTCGTGATACACCCTACTGGGCATGTGTTGGAGTAAAACGTTTTGAGAAGACAACTTAGAATTTCTGGGTCCAAACAAATGAGCCATCAGACTTGTTATTTGGAAAGATGAGGACATTAAAAAGATAAAGAAAATTTTCTTCCAACAGATGTTCAAATAATAGATTTTTTGACTAGAAAGAAGTTCAAGAAGGAAGCCAAATACTATAATTTGCTTTTAGCTTTCAAATGCTAGCTCTAATCAGCTACTTTTGTGAACTAGGAATTTTAAGCTAAATATAATCAAAACAAAGGCTCTATAATTGATTCTAAAGAACCTCTATTTTCATTCAATGGTGGTAGTTCTGATGAGACAATGTAGGTCTGCTTCCTGAATTTCAGTACAAAGTGTTTGGTGGTACATCACTTACAATGTGGAAAGTCGAGAATAATATTTCTTTTATTGGAAAAGTTAGAAAATTGATTTATCAGGAGCAACTATCACAGAGGAAGAAAATATAATCTTAAATTTAAAAAAAAAGAAAGAGTTTTGAAGGATTTAGTTCCAAAATGCCTGAGTTTGAAGGGCTCTTCAATAAAAAAAATCTTAAGTGAAGGAGTTTTGGCGGAGCGTACAAATCCTGATACTTCTGAAATATTTATTTTAATAACGCAACAAGCATGATAAGGTCAAGATAAAATCTGGCCCAGAGAGGGGACAAACAGGCCCTGGGCGGTCGCCCGATTCGCCCACCCCTTGCTACGCCTCTGCCCAGGAGCCTTTAAATTTGGAGCTTCACTTAAATTTAATCCTTTAAAATCTTACATCTCGATAACGGGCGGACGAGGGCAAATGATTTATGCAGAAAAAAAATCGTATTGTGTGGGTATTTTTAAAATGTTTAATGAAGCGAACACTTATAGTTGAAGCAATAAGGTGCCCTGTTCACTCAATACAATACTATTTACGTAATAAGCGAATTTGTAGAAATTTTTCTAAGCAAATTACTGAAGAAATACAGAGCTCAAGTCACAGATGATTATGAGGATTTTGTGGAGCTAAAATATCTGAAGAGAAACTGGGAGTTGTTGATATTCTGGGGAAGTTTCGTGGGAAAACGTAGCTCAAGGGATTTGAAAGCTTTTAAAGTTTATAGTAATCAATGGAAGATTATATCTAATCAAATGAGCTAACTGGAGAACCTTTCTGTTCATATGTCCGTTATTTGACTTTATATATAGAGGAAAAATGAATTAAAATAACCGTTTACTCGTTTTTAGCAATATGTATATTGAAAATAGTCAGACGTGTAACGACCATAACCGCAATCAAAAATTCATAAAAATTCATTTTTCAACAAAAATGCTAAGTTCTTTATATGATATCATGCCAGATTAACAGAGCAATTATTATAAAAATCCAGAAGGTTATACGTGCAGTAGATTCACAGAAAAGTGGCAGTGTTTCATAGCACTCAAAAAACTGTCTTTTTTTTAAACGACCGTAACCACACATTTTCGAGATTTTTCTACAACTTTCACTAATAATTTCAAACTAACACTTGGTGATAATCATGTTGGGTGGGAACTTTATCATTTCCTGTTTTCACTACAACTTTAACAGCATTTTTGAATAAAATATGAACAGCTGAAGTTGTGTGAATGTAACGACCGTAACCATGGATTGGCACAACAGATAAATCACAATACTAAGTCATAGCTTGAATTTCGCTAAACTTAAAATGTATGAACAGAAATGTTTGCATGTTCGTTAAAAATTGCGACAGATTACATAACTCATTTTATTGAAAAATAAATAACCATGAAAAAAAAAGAGTCAGCTTGCACCCCCCCCCCCTTTTTTTTTTTTTTTTTGCTACTTTTGCTCCTAGTTTGATTTTTTATTTTGCTGAATCTTGCATCAAAATGGCATTTTTTTTTTTTTTTTGCTTCAGTCGCGCTAAAATTGTAATTTTCCTGCTTCAGCCTGCTCCAAGACGTTTTTTTCCTCCAGTAGGCTTCAAAATAATAATTTTTCTTCTCCAAAACAGAATTTCAGCTGCTCCGAAATTGTATCCATCATATCCCACCCCTGATATAGTTTAACCTTTTAACTGTCATGCCCGAGATAATCTCGGGCATAGCTGTTTTTTGAAAATGTCACGCCCGAGTATTACTCTGGGTATTTTTTTTTTTTTCTTTTTTTTTTGAGTGCATCGTATTGTTATACCCGAATATATATCGGGAGACGTTTATTTCGGCTTCATCTCTTTGTCAAACCCGACTGTTTCTCGGGTTTGTGCTTGGAGAAGTGTTAAAAATCAAAATAACTTGACAGTTAAAGGGTTAAATAAAATAGACTTGAGTAATGAGTATATGACAGTAAGTTATAGAGGCCGTCGACCAGAGACGGACTGGGAAGAAAATTCGGCCCTGGGATACTTTTAAAAAACCGGCCCTGAGGAGGGGGGGTAACAAAAAATCGGAGAAACATGGATCCCTACCCAATCACTAGCCCTTTTCCGAAAACTTTTTACTGACAACAATACAACTCTTATTTTAAGCAGTAATTCAACGCAGTAATTCACACACACGCGCGCGCTCCCGCACACCAGGCGCGGATCCAGGCGGGGGGGGGGCGGTATTGACGTCGAGGCCCCGAACCAAAATCAACCTCAAACTGCATTTTTGGCACTTATATTTCTAAAAAAAATGGCGAATACGCCCCGTTCTCGCCCAAAAATGGCACTTCGACCCCTCCCTTTCCGAAAATGACCCCTCCTGAACCAGAATCTGGATCCGCCCTTGACACACACACAGTCGAGTCAGTTCCCAATCAAACGATTTGTAAGGAATGTTTAGAAGCTTATTATTTATTATTTTAAAAATATTTTTAATCGATCGTGATCACAAAGTCTTCCAAGTGAATCAATACCTCTGGCGGCGATTTACCAGGGGTTGCTCGGTTTCTAGTCTGGATCAGAAAATACAGCGCTCTTCAGGTGCTCATTTAACCGGTTAAACCACATGTAATGGCAGGTACAAGGGAGCCCTGAAGTGTATGTGTTTTTGATAAAACCGAAACTTTATGATATTATACCATAACCAAATTTACTAAGGACTAAACTTTACGATTCTACGGATAATTCGCCACCTGGTCAAATTGCCATCCAACTCGTTAACAAAGAAGAAGGCGTGACTTTGCTGCAGGAGAGTAACATTAACTGAATAACAAGTTCTTGACTTTCATTATTATAATTATTTTTATTGTTTACTAATTTAATTTTCTAATTTTTGAAGTTCTTTTCAAATTTGAAAATGCATAACAATTAGTTTCAGATTTTTTTATTGAACATGACAATTGAAATCGGTCATCCATTCAATTTTCAGGTCTTTAATTTATTGCCCAGATTGAAGGGAGAAATATGTAAAACCGAAGTCGCACCCAGCGGCGCCCCGTTGGTTGGTCATAGGAGGACACTGATCTTCCAAAAAATCGATTATATGCAAATTTTGCCTGGTGGTTCGGTAAATTAGGTAACCCGAAATGCCAGAATGCCATTAAATGTACTTACAGGTGTATACCCGTATTTTATTATTCGGCACAATTGAGAGTTTCCGTCCTCCTAGAAATTTAGGTTCGAAGCACCCCTGGTCGAATCCAGGACATGATCCAATTTGGACCTTATGTCCACCCCGCTGAGAAAACTGGATCTTCTGTTCGTGGATCTTTTGTCTGTCGGACAGTGGCGTATATAGGTTTTTTTTTCGGAGGGGGCCCATATAATCAAGCTTAGCCCCCCCCCCCCCAATTTCTTTTTTTTTTCGCTATTACTGTAAGACAGATAGAAATTTTCAAATTGAATTAAAATATTGTAATTTTTGGAAAAGATAGAAAATTACGAAGTTTTAGATTCCCTCCAAAACTTTTTTCAAAATTGAAATTATTTATGCTACCTTTGATGACGTTGGAGGATCAAGACTCCTTTGGGAAACTTACTGAAACTTAAATTCTAAACACGCAATTTCAGGCTGTCTTTAGTGACGTTAAAGGAATTAAGAAGACTCGGGGCATCTCTCCTGAAATATTTTGACACTGAAGCACAACTCAGGATATATTTCTTCATGATAGTGTAAAAGAAAAGAAGATGAGTTTTTTTTTTTTTGAACTGAAGTCTCATTTAAGTTATCTTTGGGAAGTAAAAGTTCAAAGGCCTGAAAGATTTTCGACATGTATAGATGCGCAATTTCGCGTTCTTTCGGAGACTTTAAGAGACAAAAAGTGCTTAGGGATCTCCCTCCGAAAATGTTCAAAATTGAAGCCTTAAGCCATCCTTACTTTAGACCATCTTTGGTAGTAACGTTAGCAAGGACTCTCTTCCGAAATGTTTCGAAAATAATGTTTTAAAAACATTTTTATTTAGGTTATCCTTAATACCGTCAAGAAAAGAGGCAGGATTCGGGCGCCCCGAAATTTTGCGGCATTGAAGCTTCAAGAATGCAATTTTAAGTTCTATTTTTTGAATCTGAGGGTTCAAAATTTTACTTTTAGCAGAGGTGCCCATTACCCCCAAAAGAAAAAACTTACCATGCAAGAATTCCACGAAGATCCCTCTAAAAACGAGAGCCACACGTGAAGGAAAAAGAAAACAAAAACTTTTAAAAACGCCCTTTAAAAATAATTCAATAGCGCCGCTTACGCCATGATTCTTGATAAGAACAATTGCTTTTAGGCTTTGTCTGACAAAATGTAGGATAATAAAAGGATTTAGGGACTCTTCCGGAAATTTTTGGGCATAGAGACTGTAATTCGTGAACTCTCTCTTTTCTAAAAACACATTTTAGAACTAAAGACTATAGAAAAGTGGGATATCAACTACCGTTAACTGTTTGAATTTTAAATCCCTAAAATGCTATTTGAGGCAATGTTTGACCAAGGTATTGAAGAAGAAGCGGGAAAGAACTCTCTTCCGAAAATTTTTGGATATTGAAGTCTTGAAACTGCAATTAAATTACACGTTGTAAAAGCGAAATTTTAAGATCTCTTTGGATTCTTTAAGGGGGGTCATGAGCCTTCTTTGAATTCATGCATGGCGGATATACGGGCCTCAACTTCCTACCCTAAACCCGCCACTGAGACACTCTATTCTTTAATTTCACCACTGGTAAAGAGATTGAAAATTGCGTGCCCTTCTAGCTCGGCCGGCTTGGACTTCTACCTCTTTTTGATTTTTTTTTTTTTTTTTTTTTTTGTTCAGCTGAAAGCTTGGAAATTATTTGTGAAAAAACTAAAACCGAAAATGATTGCACTTTATTTTAAATTTCTTGCCGGGGAGGAATGATTTCACTTTATTTTAAATTTATTGAGTGTAGCATTATTTTAAAGACTCTTATTTCCTGACTGACTAGAAAAAAAGGGGGAATGCGAAGAAAGATAGAAACGTAATTTGCGGACTAATAATCTACATCTGTTGAATATTTTTCATTTAAAGATTTCTATTCAAAATGATTAGGATTTTTTCTATGCGTTTTCTAATTGAAATATCTTCATTTTCCCAAGACACGTTCTTTTTTCTCTTGAGAAAAGGGCAAGGGTTCCCTGACTTTCATGTGTTGCTCCACTGCCTGGTGCTATCTAACGAATTATTATTAGCAATAAATCCGAATTTTTGAAGAGTGGCAGAGGTGGCGCTAGGAAATGCCCGACAGGGGGGGGCATAGATATAACTTTAAAATTTACAGTTCACTGGCCTCCCCCCCCCCTCTCCAATCTTCCCATTTTTTATGATGCGTAAACTCAAAAAGTAATCATTCTTACCTCTAACAAAACAAATACGAATTTTGTATTTACAGTTTACCATTAGAATAATAAACGATGATTGAAACTAAATAAAATGATAGAAACATACTAATACAATTTCTAAAAATACATAGAGCATTTTCTAAAAAAGAGAGAGAGAGAGAGAATTTTGAACTGAATCTCCATTATTATAGTGCGAGATTTTTCTCAAAGAATGAGAGAAATTAATCGACAACGTTCAAAAAATCTGTATTACATCATGTAAATTAGATAAACAATGTCTTACCAGTACTGCCTAACGTCTTTTCCATTCAACCACGATGATAACAACGATGAACGTAGATGATTTTCTTTTTCCCGCACTTTAATTCTTTGCCTGTTTTGTGCACCAGATGGTTTTTTTAGACACATTATAAAATCTGTACTATATGAATACAACAGAGAAAACAAGGCAATATTAGAAGAGAAGAAATTCATCCCTTGTGATAGCTAAAGATACCCTTTAGTGAATGATTCTACTGTGGAAGACAGATGGGGGGGGGGGGGGGACTTGTGGCTCCGATTCCTAAAACAGAGGCTACCGACAAGGGAACAGGGAACGCTGCAAGGGTTTTCCCCTGAGCCAGTGGGGTGGACAAGCTTTCGTCATTGTAAGCTAAAAGGAAGACACCATGTTGACAGTTTTATTGCAGTTTAATCTTGGAAAAGGGACGCATTATCCGCTTCCTTTGTATCGGGGTACTTTCCAAAGCTTCACTTCTCGGAGTGGGTGATTCAAGATGAAACTTTAACAGGTCACTCTCAAAAAGAAAATATATTTGTGCCATTTACTGCACCCTCCTCACTTTATCTCAGTCAATATTTCCTACGCCTTTTAAACATTAAAAGACATTTCTTTAAATTCTTCCTGTGCCTGCATTGAGCCTTTTTTAGGGAGAGCTTTCTTTTAAAAATTTGTCTTTTTTTTTAATAATGAGAAAAAAAAATATGCAGTTACTTAGCTAGTTCAGCGCACCTAAAATCTGGCGCCCGGGGCACGAGCCCAGTCTGTCCACCTCTAGTTACGTCCCTGCTAACCCCCCTCCCTTACAAATGTTCTTTTCAAAAAACATCTAAAATTATAACCACTTTAAAAAATTTTAGTTAACTTAATACGTTAGATACGTTAGAGAAACGAATATATCCCCAGGCATTTGTTCACTAGTCTCTCCCCTCCCACCAGACGGGCGACATCCGGGGCGCACAATGCCAACCTGTCTAAACAGCGGGCGGTCTCCGCGTGGAGGGATCTGTGACGTAGATCGGTCCCCATTCGACTTGAAGTTAACTCACTGCGTAGCGTGATAATTTCTCTCTTAGACATGCATTTTTTAGTTTTTTGAACAAATGATGCAGCTTATGCGGTTTAAAAAGTTGGTGATAGTCACAAGAAGGCACAACTATCATTATAGATTTTAAATGAAAACCTGTACCATTAATTATTTTTTTCAAAAAGGAAGAAAGAAAATAATTCTTACTTGAAAATTTGGGATTAGGCACCCAAAAATTGCTTTATTTGTTTTCACTCCCGGGAATGAGATGAATTTTTCTTTTCAGTGCATGAACTGTTTTTTTATTCAAATACTTCATACGAAAAAATGTTCGAGCTCTTGAATAACTCCGAAGGAGTTTCTTATCCAGTAGGGGAAATTTATCTTCGAGCATGGTTCGATAGTGATGCAACGAATATTCGGCCTATTGGGCCCGTCTACCGAATACCTATTGTACTATTCGGCCTTTACCGAATAGAGTGCAAAAAAGGAATTATGTTCGCACTTTGAAAGTTTTATACATTTTTAGTCATTCTTATTGTGTTTAACGGGCAGTTTAAATGAAATCTTGTTATACTGTGATGCTATGCCTTTTCTGAGGGTGTTTACTAATTTTATTTGTTGTAATTGCGTGTTAATGTTGTAACTACATGTTAATGTTGCAATTGCGTGTACAATAAATCTTGACCATCTTAACACATAAATAAATCGATACAATATCATAGGATAAAGTAGAAAATCGAAATACTTTTCTGGCATATTGCAAGGGTTGGTATACTTATTTTATTTTGTGAAACTGATTCTAATACATAAAAGATTTAAATGGATAAAATATCATAAATCATACACGAAACAAAAGCCAGTTCTTTCTTTCTCGAAATGAAATATGTATAAAAATGGAGTAGTATGATAGACATATGCTTTTTTGGTCGAATATGGCAGAATATTTTTGAAGTTTGAACTAATGTTACTATTAAAAAAAATAACTTCAAATTATTTTTTAAATCTTTAATAATATATATTGAACTCTTAATCATGCAAAATTATGCTTTAAATGCAACCTGTGCTTTGCTTATTAACAAAAACAAGTTAACTATTCAGCGACCGAATAGCCGAATATTCGGTATGCGGACAAATCACTATTCGTTGCATCCCTAGTTTAAAGTTTTAAAATAACATTTTTGGCTCTGGAAATGTGTTTTTTCCACGCATATCGCATATCCACGATATCTCAAAACTTTTATCCATTTCTACCCAGTTCTTTGTTGGGACCAACAATCCGCCTCTAGAAAGTGTTTCAATCCAGCCATTTGACGTTGAAGAATTGGATTCTGATAAATTTAACCTTTAGGAACCGGGCGGTACACATGTTGTACCATAAGTCTTGTCTAGTTTAGAGGACGGGGTTGAAATTTTCACTGGAACCCTTTGGAACCGGGGATTTTTTCAAGGTTTCAGGTCATCATTGTCATCATCAACGCTTTGTTTCTTATTTAATTCTACATTTTGGGACCAGTCAAAGAAAAGTTTAGCACTTAAAATCTTAGCTCCATTTGCCACAGATATATTAATATTTACCGGAGAAGGAAGTTTTGAGCCTATTAATAGCATATTAAACCCGTTTTTAGATCTCTACCTCCCAGACTTAGGAAGTCACTTAGGTCTCTAACGTAAGCATTATCTGCAAAATGTTTCACTGTCAAGTAAAAACTTATCTTGCCGCCGGCAAATGTTCACCAATTGCGTTTAAAAATCATCGTTTTTCGGAAACCGATGGAAAATCACATCTTTGGCTTTATTTCCATTTTTACAATTAGCTATAGCGCAAAATAACATTTTTTTTTAAAAAGAGCAATGAATTTTAAAAGAGAATGAGAGACAACAAGTTTTCACTGGGAAGAACAAGATCGAAATGCAGGATTTTCTATCTTCGCGCGACGAAAAAAAGGATGCTATTTAATTAGAAACACTCATATCTGGTCCCGAGGAACCAGCAGAAGGGGACCATCCTACATCACAGTTCCCCGAACCAATGTTTCTTTCAGGCATCTCCCCGGGGGGGCACTGCCCCTCCGGAGAAAGTCAACTGCCCCCCCGGGGGAAATCTCAGTTCGCACTAACACACACACACACACACACACACACAAAATAATAGCAAAAGAAATAAATCAATAAAGTGAAAATAATCAATAAACAAAGTATAAAAATAAACGAAAGCTTTAAAACATATATCGTATTTGTGTAAGAGGGGAGGGGGGAATTAAAGATGGCCTGCAATTGTATCTTAGGACGTCAGTTTCGGAAAAATACCGAAAAAGAATTTGCGAACCTTATTCTTTTTCCATTGACATCAAAAATCGTCTACAGTTGCACTTTTTGTCTTGAAAGCAGGGGGGGGGGGGATTTCAATTTCA
>JAXGGA010020743.1:0-17747 GCA_038373865.1 Uloborus plumipes | reverse complement strand
CGATTCCATTGCACAGCGGCGGCGCCTAGGGTGGGGGGGCAGGGGGAACCTTTACGGACAAATAGGCAATTGCCCCCCTTGTCGGGAAAAAAAATTCTGACGCTAAATTTTTTTCCGACAGAAATCTGATAGATTCCGACAGAATAAGTAAAATTTTCCAAATAATTTTTTTTTTTCAAAAAAAAAAAAAAAATAAATAAATAAATAATAATAAATAAAATCTAAATGATTTCCATTAATTGAAAAATAGCGCGAATTTTTATCCAATGCAGAACACGAAAACCTCCTGGTAAGTTCTTCTCGTGATCCATCCTTCTGCTCTCATCTCGTTGTGTCCAGGCGAACACGGTATTTTAGTTTTGGGCAAAGTTTCTTTGTTGAAAAGGAGAAATCTTTTTTCCTAATCAGACACCACACGAAAACCGCTTGTAGCGTGTTTTGAACAAACATTCATTGTCATTCGAGAGACACTTTCCGATCTTCCCGATGGCGATTCGATGAATTGCTCTTTCTAAATGATTTCCTGTCATTCATTGCCTGCTGGCATGCTGTCGCGTCGTCTTGTCAGCAGGGGGTAGTGTGCAAATTTCCCGTATTGAGCGGACTATGGACGATACAAAGCAGATTGCAGCTACTTTAGTCGTAAAAAGCCCTTCAGCGTAAGGACCGTGGTGACAATTAGGCTATCAGAAATTTTCAAAAGAAATGTAGAATGGGAAGTGGGGAAATGCTTAGGTCCCCGTATGGAAGACCTCGGACGAAACTTTTCAAAAGCGATTCGTCGTACAGTTGGACGATTCTAGTAACTAGTGGTTCGACGCAATTTAAAGTTCTGTCTAATGAGTTAGGCACTTACTCGTATAGAAGAAAGTAAAGTTAAAGCTCAAAATAATTTTCTTCATTACAGAGGTAAGACCTTATTGTGTTTCATTTAAAGAAATGATAGAGCTTCGCTTCTCAATTTGTTATTTAATTGCATTGCATATCCTTCTCTAACATGCATGTAGGGGAGAGTGGTAATGAATGGGCCATGGTGATGAATGGGCCACTAACAAAATATGAAAAAGTATTTGCATAATTTTTTTTTTGATGCCACCAATAGATGTAGCTATTTGTTCTACTAAACTCATCCAATTTTCATTCGTTTGCGCTGAGCCATTTTCAAACTAGAGTGGCATGGTCAAGAATCTGACTGAAAAGTAAGTTTTTCCCTTTTCAGTAAAACATTTCCTAGCTAAAATGTACCAAGTATTTCACTGCATGCATATGTATAAGCTAGTCTTTCCATATCTATAAACTAATCTTAAGATGTATTTTGATGTTATCTAAATTCAATGTACTCAAAAAACCTAAATGTATTCCAAAAGGATAGGTGGGGCTGAATGGGCCACTATATCATGGTAATGAATGGGCCACCTAAATATTGTTTTTCTTCCTTTTCTTTGGATTTTCGCATTAATATGAAACACAACTGACTGTCATAGATAGATTAAGATTACTGTCGTCAAAATAGGCTTGTAGTAACTTCTAAATATAATTTGCAGATCTATATTATATTCCTATAGTACAATAGACCTCTGGTCGCAGTGCGTGGCTTGAAAAAGCCCCCCTCTCTCCTTCAGATTATATTCCTCACAGTACAATTTCAATTTCTTTCTTGATAACTTAAGTTAGATATTTCTTATTCCCAAAGTCTAGTACATTTAAATAAAAAAATTTGAATTTTGACAAGTTTGAAAATGAAGATGAAGTTTTTGAAAGTGATTTTTAATATTATTTTTGAAATATATAATTTTTTTTAAATCATAGTGTGTATTATCTGTTATTTTTTTTATATATATTTGATGTTATTTATTTCTTACAATCTCATTATTTAGTCATGTTTCTGCTATAATTGGTATGCATCAGTTTTATTTTAATTGCATCAATTTTGATGTTTATATAATTTTAAATCAGTGTGATTTTGCATAATCATGTCAAGTGCCACATTTATTTTGTCATGTTCAGCAAATAAAAGATTAAATCCACATGTTTTCATTGAATTCATTTAGTGGCCCATTCATTACCTTCGATGGCCCATTCAACCCCATAGGTGGGGTTGAATGGGCCAAATTTAAAAATTTTATTTTCTGTTATAATTCATTATGGACAGGTGCTAATCCAACTTTTATGACTTTTTTAGATAGCCAGATAAGTAAAGTAACTAAAACACCAATTTAGAGTTAAAACAAAGTGTTAGAAAAAATTACAAAAATTCAGAACCAAAAAGTGGCCCATTCATTACCACTCTCCCCTACATTTGCTTTAAAAGAAAAAAAAAATATGATAATTTTTTATCGATATAATTTATAGTTGTGTTATACTATGCCGATGGTTTTAAAACATTAAACGATATTTGCAGAATGTAGTCTTTTGCCGCTTGAATAATACATGAAGAATGATGGTTAGCATTGATTTTAACTGAGCTGATTAAATTAAAAGTTCTATTATTTGTGTCAATTTATATTTCCGCCGTTTAAAATATAATCAACTCGAAATCATGATAGGATGTATTTGGGAAGATCATTTATGCCACTGGAAAATTTGTTTTAAGTGTAAACATGCACTGAGTAATTTTAAAATTCTCTATGCACAAAAATATAAGATTTTTTCCTACGTTTTTCCAGAAGGGGGACAAGGGGTATATACTCATTGTAAATTATACCAAAAAAAATAGCAAACCACACCCACTTGCATGTAAATCAATTAGTTTCCCAAAGTCAGGTGGAACATTGCTTTCGCCTCCGATCCCCCAAAGGCAGGCCTGTTGAAATGTATTAGATTCTGATGTAGAGATTCTGATAACATTTGTAATCATTAATTTTATTTTAAAGTAATAAAAAATTTAAGTTCGATGAAAGGCCAGAACTTGAAAAAACAAGTTTGAGATTGTTTTGGGACTGGGCGGCTTGTTTTTTTTTTTTTTTTTTTGCTATTTTCTTCTTTTTTCTTTTCTTATCATTTTTAATAGTGTATCTAAATTTGCTAATTCGGTCGTGTGAGCTAGGCTGGAGTAGGAAAGGGATTTCCAACAAATAAAGTTTGGGACACAACATATGAAAAAAAAAAAAAAAAAAAGCCAAAAGATGGATACGAAATTGGTCTCTTTCTCCGTTTTTTTCGTATGTGTATATCCTTTAATATCGATATGTCCATTCATTTTTAATTTTGTCTCTTTTATGGATATTTTTGAGCTTCGGGTTTGATTTTTCAGCTTTTCTCTCTTTCTATTGTATTTAAATTTAAATTAGCATATGATGAAATGCGCAATATTTTTTCTTCTGTAACAGGATTTGAAAACTTCGCCTACAAAGCGTTCAGCAATTATCCTATAAGTTTAGACGAAACTATTTTAATTTTTTACTATGTGGAAGTGTAGAATGGAAAAAATAGAACTTTGTAGTATTGTCCTATGCGGGGAAAAAAAACCAAAGGAATTTCCATGCCTCTCAACTAAAAAGAAACTTTTAAAGTGGTTATAATTTTATAGATGTTTTTTGAAAAGAACATTTGTTGGGGAGTGGGGTTAGCAATGGCGTAACTAGAGGGGAGCAAACCGGGCTCGTGTCCCGGGCGCCAGAATTTAGGGGTGCTGAACTGGCTAAGTAACTAAATAATTTTCTTTTCATTATTTTTTAAAAAAAAAGACAAATTTTTAAAAGAAAGCTCTCCCTAAAAAAAGTCTTAATGCAGGCACAGGAAGAATTTAAAGAAATGTCTTTTAATGTTTAAAAGGCGTAGGAAAGATTAAGGCGCCTCCGCAGTGAGCCTCGAAAGTTTCGAAGTCAATGTTAAGTCTACGGGGCAGTTAATTCCGGATTGCTTTATCGCATTTAAATATTTTGAGATAATTTTTTCTGCATAAGATTCTTCACAGCAAGACAAATATCGCGTGTTTTTTAAATTTTTCATTTTCTCTAAAAGTGTACTGTTAAATGGCAGTTGAATTTTTGACTTGAAAAGTAAGAGGTGCTTTTTGCTTAAACACTTCATAAATATCCAAGATGAAATATTAGCTCAAAATGAAAAACAACGCGTAATTCTTGAATGTTTGGGCTTTTCAGGGATACTTTTTACTTAATCGTACTTAGATTAGAATAAGAGTAATATTGAATTAAAAACGGAGAAAATTTGTAAAAAACGCGGAGTTTTCACGTAAACCACGCCTCCCGTCGGAGACAATCACTGGGACGGTGGGGGGTCAGGGGGAAGTCGTTATCAGCGGAGAGTTCGTCTTCAGGGCAATAAAAAACACGTGTTTGGAGTTGGAGGGAGGGGATGGCAGTAACAAAGAGTTCAATGAGTAAAGAAGCATTTCTGCCATGACTTTGCTTGCGTATGTGGAAATATTTCATATGTTGTGTCACATGTGGATAAAAATATAATTTTTAATTTTGTGCCAATAGTTTAAATCCTATGCTGTATTTGATTTCATTTTTATGCATTGTTTTTTAACTCTTCAAAATGAGCAGCGGATACAAAAACCTCTACGAAAGGCCGTCAACTAAACTTAGTTTAATGCAAATAATTTCTTCACTCCTTAAAACGCAAGGATTTGAATCAATGTTTATTCCATGAGTTATGGGTGAATATCAGGAAAAGTGCCAATTTGACCATGGAAATTTTCAATTTTGAAAGATACTCAGAAAATAAAATCAATAGGGTATTTCAAATGCACATTTGTAACAATTTTTTTTAAAAATTAGGGGCATGGTCAAGGTGAACATTTACTCCCAATTTAGGGGGGTTCTATTTGAGCATTACCGACATGATGAGAATGCTACCGATCTGATAAATATTACAGATTTCATACTTGGATGGTGTTATGCAAAAAGGAGTTACCCACAAAAACCTGATTTTGAGATAATGGGCTTTAAAGTCAACAAACTTTGGCAAAAAGCATGGAGCTCTATATCAATATATCAATGATATGTTACCATGAAATGCTGATAGGGATTAAATATGTTTGCTTAAAGTAGAAAGCAACATATTTTACCATCACAGTTGGATAACTAATTTTTTTATGTTTTGTGGGTTAACTCCTTTTTGCATAACACCATCCACTTAGTGTACAAAAGTAAACACATTCACTACCTTTTATGTTTAAAAAGAAAATAATTTTACTTAGAATATAATAATACTTACACAGCCTAAACGCTTTTTTGTTTCATAAATAAGATTGGAGACTAATTAAAAGTTAGTTAAAGTTTAAATTAGTGCGACAAAGTTTTTTTTCAAACAGATAAATAGGTTAATAGTTAAACAATCAAAATAAAATAAAATTCTTAACACAATCTTAAAAAACGAAATTAGCTCAAGACAGTCAGAGTATGGCGGGGGGGGGGGGGATTGCACTAAACTGTTCTTAAATTTTCCATTTTAAAGCAAAATTATATTTTGGGTGCAGTAGTTACGAACGAAGGTCTGAATATTGATGTAAAAAAAAAAAAGAGGGGGGAAAATGACAATTTTGTTTGAAAAGTAAAATTTTGCGGAAAAACTATTGCTTTTGAAGCATTTAAAAAAACAATAAATAAACTGCTTCCAATAATGGAAAATTTGATGATGCACTTGAAATTATCTTTGTTCTTTAAAACTCAACTCATAACACGAAGAAAGAATTGCGAAAAAACATCGGTAACGCACGCATCAGTTTGTTTATTGATTTATTACAGCAGTAAAAAAGTTTAAATTTCACTTTTTACTCTGCAAAGAAACCTGTCTCTTGTGTTTGATTGGCGTTTATTTTTTTTCTGAAGGGGGGAGGGTAATCTTGTCCTGATTTAATTAAAGCCCGTATAGACTTAATTAAAGCTCAAAGTATAGTTATGGGTTACGTGCAGATCGAGAATGAAAGAGGCACTTTTTAAATTGGATTCGAAAAAATTCCCAGACTAAAAAAAATGTGCCCCTTTCATTCTCGGTGTTCGATATGCATATGGCACGAGTGAAATAAAAGTGCAATATTATTTGTTTACAGCATCATTGTACTGCAGTCAATAATCAGGCAAATGTTAGGGGGGGGGGGGAGTTCATGGTTCAGACTGCGATACTGTATCTTTTTCGGACTAAGGAGGACTCAAAAGGATTTTCAATGTCCCCTCTTTATTCTGCTTTAGCGAATAGCAAATTTTACTAGTAAGGGTTATCCTCTGTTTTCTATGTTTACCGTGTCCTTAGGAAAACAATTAAACATATTCAAATTTAAAATGCTTTCTGATCCGTGGAGTTCATTTTATACGAGGTCGGCAATCAGGGTCGTGTTTTTTTTTTTTAATTTAATCTTAGTACTTGTAATAATGTAATTGAATTAAACAATTCAATTACATCACTGTTCCAATTGTTCGTGTCCAATTGTGATGGAAAGAAAGTGCTTTTTCTCATTTTGTCCAATGTCTGCCGCCACCCAAAAGTGGAGAAAATACCAACTCCGTGAATTTGATTGCACAATTCAAGAGGGCCCCACAGATGGCTCAGACTTACTGTCCTAAAAGTTATTGAACCCTAATTTAATGACTCAAGAATCTTATTCCACAACAATGAGATAAACGATTTTTTTTTTCGTGTTTACCTATTTGTGAATTGAATTGAAGGAAACCAGGAAAACTCGTACAGAACTATTCTAGGCAACATGTTCAGTGCCACCTGGAGCCAAGTCAAGCTTCGCATCAGTTTGGTCGGCGCGTCCCCTACCCCTCTCCGAGTCCGCGCTCCGTTCCGAGCCCCTAGTTTCTGACTAGGTTGGCATGGCCTTTTCTCGGCTCTGAACATGTCACAACGTATAAAAGCGCATTCATTGTCTTCGAACTAGATAAACTTTTTTTTAAAGAAACTACGTTTGCAATTTAAAAACCATCTGATTTGTGCAATGAAACACTAAGTATGGAACAAGGATATATTTTCATTTGAAAGCACTGATGGCGATAGGGACAGCATTAAATTTAAGAATTTAAATTTATCCGCCATGATGATGCCTTGGATACGTTTCAGGGAGTTAAAATGAGTAATCTATGTGCCATTTTAAATGAATCGAATCGAATGTACGTGTATACGTATCATCATACAGTGATGTAATTGTGGGAAAAAAGTTTGGAGGAACTTACCTTGCGGCGACCCACCAAAAGAAATGGCGGTTTGAAACCCATCTACTTTATATTTGCTTTACTTTTACAATACCCCCCCCCCTCCAACTACAGCACAGAGAAGATTTTTAAAAGTCTTTCGGAAATAGAAATGCTACATATTGGCATTTGCATTATTTACAAAAAATAATAATCATAACTAAAATATATAGAAGAAAAGGATTTTTTTCAAAAACAAAATTGATTACATATTGAAATTTACTTTAAAAAATGTCTTCTTTTCGCGTCTTTCGAGGGTTTCAATCACGATAGGTCAGGAAAGAAAAGCTTTGATGCGATCCAAAAATTTACGCGTCAAACTTGGAACCTTGCTTTGGAAATTAATAATTCAGTGCTTTGGAAATCTAGGCATCAAATTAAAATTTGTAATTTCAAAATGCGACTAATGACCGCTTATTTCTGACTCTAATTGGGAAATGATCCTAATATTTGTAGTAGCCAATTATTTATATGGGTCATTCCATGTCAAGTGTACGAGGCGTCCCCACTCGACCCCCTCCGATTTTGATGAAAATTTTTTTGGATGTACATATAAGACTTGCAAGAAGCCATACCAAATTATAGCTCCATAAGCCTTATGGTTTAGCCAATAAAAATTATTTTACAAAGGCCTCTTTTCGTGTCTTGAAAAAAATGACCAAATCGTCAAGTTTGTGCTTTTATTGCCCGCGACCTAAGACAATTATCAGGCTCAAATTTGATGATTATGATCACTGTTTAGGGTAGAATAGCCTACTGGAGCAACAAAAGCTCCATGCACTGCAGATTTTTTGCAATTTGCTGCCAAAGTTGGTAAAATATCGTATTTTGGCAAAATTTTACCATACGTTATCAGTTTGTATCTACTGAAAGAATGAATTTCTGAAGCTAATTCTTTCCTCGTTTGTAGCCTGATAGTTCTTCCGAAAGGTGTGTAAGTGGCATCTTGATAGCTCAAATAATTGCTGAATTATGCGAGTTCAAATTCCAGTCAAATTTATTTTTTCTCAATTTTGTCTCAATTTCAAAGGGCAATATCTCAAAAGGGTCATCTTGAATTTCAATTTTCTTTACATCATTTAAAAGAACACACTTTTCTTAACCAAAAAACGTTATTTTTATTCTTGAGACAAACCAGTTTCAAGGAGATATTGCAGATCAAAAATGTGTACGTCATTCAACGTGAAATCAAAGAAAAAAAAGACATAGACCTCAAAAGTTGACGTCAATTTGTTTTATTAAAATTTACAGGAGCTATTGTACTTATGTTCTGATGAAAAAAACCCTTTTTTAGATATTTTTGAACTTTAGTTTTTGTGTGCGCATCCGTAAAAAATCAAGAAATGGCAAAAATAAAGTTTCGTTTTTTACAAAAGTAATTACCTTCTTATAGCTGCTATAAGATCTTGAGTCTTTTCCTATGTGTTATTTTAAACTCTTGAAACAGAATTTCGGATGATATGTCACTTGGCAAAGTTGTAGGACAGTAATGTTTCAAGGTCATACAAAGCATTTTCCCATTTTTCATCATTTTTGTTTATGGGCTAATTGCAATCATAGGCTGAATATCTAGACACATCCTCGGCAGTATAAAGAATGGATTTTTATTACTACTTATCATATTTTTAATTACTATTGTTATCATTTACATGGTGGAAATAATTGCAATATTCAACTCTATCGAAAACTTTCGTTATCGCTTTTTAGAATAATGGCTTTGCAGTCCCATTATACATATTTTTTATCACGTACACACCTTATTAACTGTTTTATTTATTATTTATCTCATTTATTAATTATTTTTATTTTTATTTTTTTGAAAAAAGAAACAATGCTTTTTATGAATTTAAAATATTAATGACACCTTGCTAAATGACATATGATCCGAAATTCTGTTTCAAGAGATTAAAAATAAGACATAGGAAAAGACTCAAGCTCTTATAGCAGCAATACGAAGATAATTATTTTTGTTAAAAATGAAACTTCATCTTTTGCCATTTCTTGAGTTTTTACGGATGCGCACACAAAAACTAAAGTTCAAAAACATCTAAAAAGGGTTTTTCATCAGAATATAAGTACAATAGCTCCTGTAAATTTTAATAGAACAAATTGACATCAACTTTTGATGTCTATGTCTTTTTTCTTTGATTTCACGTTGAATGACTTACATATTTTTGAGTAAAAGTGTGTTCTTTCCAATGATGTAATGAAAATTGAAATTCAAGATGACCCTTTTGAGATATTGCCCTTTGAAACTGAGACAAAATTGAGAAAATAGAAATTTGACTGGAATTTCAACTCGCATAATTCAGCAATTATTTGAGCTATCAAGATGCCACTTGCACACCTTTCGGAAGAACTATCAGGCTACAAACGAGGAAAGAATTAGCTTCAGATAGTCATTCTCTCGGCAGATACAAGCTGATAACCTATGGTCAAAATTTGCGTAAATACGATTTTTTACCAACTTTGGCAGCAAATTGCAAGAAAATTTAGTGTATGGAGCTTTTGTTACACAAGTAGGCTATTCTACCCTAAACAGTTATCAGAATCACCGAATTTGAGCCTGATAATCGTCTTAGGTCGCGAGCAATAAAAGCACAAACTTGACGATTTGGTCAATTTTTTCAAGAAACGAAAAAGAGGCCTTTGTAAAATAATTTTTATTGGCTAAACCAAAAGGCCTATGGAGCTATAATTTGGTATGGTTTCATGCAAGTCTTATATGTACATCCAAAAAAAATTTCATCGAAATCGGAGGGGGTCGAGTGGGGATTTTCTCGAAATTTGTAACACTTGACATGGAATGACCCATATTTATTCCGCAAGTGGCGATCTTGATGTTTAGAAAAAGGGCATTTTTAGTTATAAAATTTTAATTCCGTGCCTGTGTAAGCTTAAAATCTGGCATGCTGTGTTTCAAATCACTGGTAGGATTTTCATTTTTCATCATTTTTTTTTTTTTTTTAAATTTACGAATGTATTTATTTGATAGAATTTAATAGTTACTTCATAAAATTTAGTGAGATTATGTTGGTTACTTATTTTGCTTTTCTCCCCCTTTTCTAAACCGATCATAATGCACAAATAATTCCATTATTTAGTAAATTTCATGAAAGAAATGAATCAGCTTTACGTACAACAAAAAACTGAATAATTTTATATGGCGTTCATTTTTAAGGAAACCATCAATATGTAATCATGTAATTTATGTGTTCATTATTCTCAAATTTTCATTCATTTGTTGATTTTAAGAAAAAAATGTCTGTGCGTGGAAACATTTTTCCAAATAAAATCAGATATCTGTTGAAATGTACAAGCATTAATAGGTGCGAGTAAAATCACAGGGACGAATTCCACAACGTAAAATGGCAAATTGAGCCAACCTTTCTTCTTTCAATTCAACAAGGGAGAGGCAGCTCTGATTTTCGCCTGAAGCTTCAGATTGCTATTCACAATAGGGGTTCTTTCTCCCCTAAAGTGACGGGGACGTATGTCCCCCCACTTTCTCCTCACGGTACAGTTATTGGTGGTTTAAATGTCAATCACCTCACAGATGTACACTCCCCTCAGAAAGAGAAAGGAAGCGGTGTAAGACGAATTCTGATATTCTTTTCCACTGCAGCGTCCCCTTAACGGAGAGAAAGTGAGAAGAGGCCAGTAAATGGCTTGAATATATTTTCTTTTAGAGAGTGACCAGTTAAAGTTTCATCTTAAATCACTCACTCCGAGAAGTGAAGCTTTGAAAGCACCCCGATACAAAGAAGCGGAAAATGCGTCCCTTTTCCAAGATTAAACTGCAATAAAACTGTCAACATGGTGTCTTCCTTTTAGCTTACAATGACGAAAGCTTGTTCCCCCCACTGGCCAAGGGAAAATCCTTGCAGCGTTCCCTTGTCGGTAGCCTCTGTTTTAGGAATCAAAGTCTACATGGATGCTCGTATTTTTTATTAAAAAAATATTTTAAATATATATTTCTAAACAATTTGAATAATAAAAATGACCGGTTTTAAAGTAAATCACTTAATCGGGATTCCGGAAATTTTCGCGTTAATAAAAAGTACAAATTTTCAAATTTAAATTCTTGTTTTAAATAAATAAATCGTACAGAATATTTTTCAGCCATAATATGTGATGTTTCGTAAAGTATTTAATAAACAAATGATAATTAATAAACATTTATTCAATAATAACTTTTTTTTTAATACTCTCGTTCCATTTCTTACACAGTAAAGTTTAGGATTTCTAAGTTTCTTAAAATTTCACTGTACACTTCTTTTAATGCTGAATATTGGATAGTTTAACTGTTATTTGCATTTTTTTTACTTGAGATTTTTTCTAAACTGAAATTCATGAAAATATTTTTAATTTGCAAAGTATTTGAGGCTTTTAAAATTTCTTTCATTTCAAATAGTTTTCAAACGTAATAAATATAATATTCAATGTGAAAAGGAAAACAATTACTCATTCGGTATTTAGTTAACGATTTTTTTTTAAACAATAGGAAGCATTCCTTTTCTTTTTTTTTCTTAGTTTCAAAATAAAAACTACTGAAAAACTAGAGATAAACTGAATAAAGATAGAACTCTCATTTTACACGATTCCCGATTTTTCAATTATGAATTCAAAAAACTGTTTTTGTTTTGAAAATATTTAAGGAAACTCAGCTTGTATTTATTTTTGTTTCTATTATTATTATCATTATTCTCTAAGTTATCATTTGATGATATAGTAAAAGCTTTTGCAGCCAAAAAAAGCTCGCAAAATAAAGTTCTAGTGGTTTTCGTTTTTAATGTAAGTGATGTAAAGATGAAACTAAATAGAAATGTATTTAAAATGTTACTTCATTATTATTAGTCTTATATTCAATAATCTACTTATATTAAAAACCGAGTATCTATCTTTCTTTCTATCTTTCTTTCTAACTATCCTATCTATAAAGTTTACAAATACCTTTGTGCTAAAGATGTACAGAAAATAAACAACGTTACAATGCACAAATGAGCAGGGATACTGCAGACACGTGTTTCGGCGTTACAAGGAACGCCTTTATCAATGCAAAAAAGTTGTGAGCTTATGGATGCACAGACATCCGACAAAAGCAACGGAAACAGAAGCGAACAGCTTAAAAAGCAAACATAGCGGATTACATGAACACCAATAAAAAATTCGGAGCCGAAAAAGATCCAATGGGAAAATAAAGAATGAACCGAAGCTTTCTACCAGATACGAAATGGAAAGAAAGAATTCGATTGGCGACACGATAAGCCAAAAGGCTAACATAATAAAAAAACACCAGGTTAAACTGTTAACCGCAAGAACAAAAAAAAAAAAAAAAAGAGCAGAATGAAAGAAAGCGAATCGGTAAATGAAAAAAAAAAAAAATAAAGACAAGTAGAAAATGGAAAATGCCAGCAAAATCAGAGGAATAAATTAGAAAGGGAAAAAGCAAAATTATACAAAAGGACGCCAAACAGCAGAAAAATAAGGAATAGCATTGAGATCGTTAACTAAGTCAGAACTATTTTTCAAAATATGGAAGGATTCCCAAAAATCAAGATCTGATGGGCTGGGGCATTTTTGGACATCTGACAGATCTTGATTTTTGGGAATCCTTCCATATTTTGAAAAATAGTTCTGACTTAGTTAACGATCTCAATGCTATTCCTTATTTTTCTGCTGTTTGGCGTCCTTTTGTATAATTTTGCTTTTTCCCTTTCTAATTTATTCCTCTGATTTTGCTGGCATTGTCCATTTTCTACTTGTCTTTATTTTTTTTTTTTTTTCATTTACCGATTCGCTTTCTTTCATTCTGCTCTTTTTTTTTTTTTTTTTTTGTTCTTGCGGTTAACAGTTTAACCTGGTGTTTTTTTATTATGTTAGCCTTTTGGCTTATCGTGTCGCCAATCGAATTCTTTCTTTCCATTTCGTACCTGGTAGAAAGCTTCGGTTCATTCTTTATTTTCCCATTGGATCTTTTTCGGCTCCGAATTTTTTTATTGGTGTTCATGTAATCCGCTATGTTTGCTTTTTAAGCTGTTCGCTTCTGTTTCCGTTGCTTTTGTCGGATGTCTGTGCATCCATAAGCTCACAACTTTTTTGCATTGATAAAGGCGTTCCTTGTAACGCCGAAACACATGTCTGCAGTATCCCTGCTCATTTGTGCATTGTAACGTTGTTTATTTTCTGTATATCCTATCTATGTCACGCTTCTTTCTCCTAAACGTCAATGAACTGAAAGTCGAACCAGGTACCGATAGATAGGTCATTTTTCAGGCTTCATTAGTTTCAATCTATATAATTATACGATTTTAATTAGCAAAGATATCAATTAATAAGTAGTCAAATTTAAAGCGATTAAGCCTAATAAATGATTAAATATGAAATCCATTTTTGAAAAACGTCGTTGCTATGAAACAGTAATAACAATGATAATGAGAATTCTGAATGAAGGCTTAACTAAATCAAACACGAAACTCATAAGCGGGCCACTTACGTAATATTTTTATCGCTAGCTACTTGTAATATTTTGAAACATTCATTTGTTGAAAAGCTATCTACTTAATTAACCCTTTAACTGTCAAATTATTTTGATTTTTAACACTTTTCCAAGCACAAACCCGAGAAACAGTTGGGTTTGACAAAGAGATGAAGCCGAAATAAGCGTCTCCCGATATATATTCGGGTATAACAATACGATGCACTCAAAAAAAAAAAAAAAATTACCAAGAGTAATACTCGGGCGTGACATTTTCGAAAACCAGCTGTGCCCGAGACTATCTCGGGCATGACAGTTAAAAGGTTAGAAACTGAGTATCTATGTCTACTTTCTTTCCTTTAAGCGAGCTGAACTTACTGAAACTTTCCTCACCATCTTGAAAGCGCGAAGCATCTCAATAATTCGAATGATTTTTTTTTATATAGGAAAAAAGTAAAGGCGTGAAGCGCCTGTTAGCGAGCCGCCTTGGCGGGGAGTAGTTTCTTGAAATTTTCTTCACTACTTTCAAGGCACGAAGTGCCCGTGCAACGCCGGGCCACGTGCGTGGTATGTCTTGAAATCGAATGAACATTAAATTATATCAAATAATATAACTTCAGCATGAGGTAAAAGTTAGAGAGGGGGGACGTTATGCATCAACATGCCGCAGGAAGCTAATCTAGCTGCCCTGGCAGCTAGTTAAATAATATTTTCCAAAAAATCGAAAGTAAAACAGCGTTTTATTTTGAAACTCGGGTGCCATGTCATTTAAAATTAAATAAAATGAGAAAAGTTAGCACAAGAGGCGTAGCCGATTAAAAGTTGAAGAAGTTCGGAATTTTGAAGTGATAAATTGCAGTTTACTTTCAGGTATCACTCCAAAATTGTCAATTCAATACAACATTTTTACTCGGACTTCAGAATTAGGATTTCTAACAAATTAAAATATTTATGGGGAAATTAATAATTTTCAAATAAAAAATGGAGTGTTTTTTAATTTACGAAACAAACTTTTCTTTTCATTTCTTTTCAAGAAACGAAAACGGGGGAGAGGGGAGTCCCACGATATTTTTATTTATAGTAAAAAGAATTTAAAAAACGGACATAACTAAGCTGGTGAAACCCGGAAAAAATTACAAAATTTTCATTAATTAATAATTTCGTTCTCCGTATATCTATTTATTTCGGATAATAAAACTTGTATTAATATGTTTCTATCATTTTATTTAGTTTCAATCATGGTTTTTTATGAAGTTTATACCAACGTTAGAGATGCACAAATATGCAGGTACACTGCAGACACGTGTTTCTAGGCTGCAAGGAGCCTCTTTTTCAATGCAAGAGGTGTGAGCTTTAGGATGAAGAGTCATCCGATAAAAGCAACACTTTCGAACAAACGACAGTATAAATAGCAAGAACTGGATATTAACAAAACAAACAAGACAATGCTTAGAGCCGAAATTTATTACATGAAACCATCAAGAAAAAACCGTTAAGAAATAAATTTCCGAAAGATCCCATAGATCATAAACATTGTCAAAAATGAAACCACTTATGAATAAATTAGCAATAAATTTGCAAATAGGGGAAAAATATGGACCGAAAAACAGCAGAAAAAAACAGAATGAAATAAAATGAAATAAAATTTTAAATTAATCAAAAAATGTGAGCAAAAAATTTAAATGTAAAGATTAGCAACACGAAAAGCCAAAACAATTATAATTTATACAAATGGGACGCCAAACAGCAGAAAAATAAGGAATAGCATTTATATCGTTAACTAAGTCAGAACTGTTTTTAAAAATGTGGAAGGATTCCCAAAAATCAAAGATCTGATGGTTTGGGGCATTTTTGGACAATTTGAAAGGAATTAAAATCGAAACAATGATTCTTGTCTCAACAATGTTGCGCAATACTAGACTTATTTAATTGCTGCTTTTTCACATAATTCTGATGTTCTTTTAAGCGGAATTTCAAAGCCCGTCGCGTCTGTCCTATATAGGATAAATTGCAAATGCAATTAATTTTATAAATACCACAACTGTTAAGAGGATGAATGAGATCTTTAAGAGAAGAGAAACATAGTTTATTCATAGGAGAGAATACCACTTGGAAATTGAAACGTTTGAGAATCTTAGCAACCTGATAACTCACAGAGGGAAAGAATGGCAAAACAACTAAATTCTTTCTGATGACAGTTCTCTCAACAATATTCGTTTCGGATTTATTAGAAAGTTTTTTAAAAATGGAATCAATCAAAGTATGAGGATAGTTTCTATCAATAGCCACAACTTTAAGATAGTTGAGTTCAGCATTAAGAAGTTCCGGTGAAGAACAAAGATTAATAGCACGGTAAACAAAAGAATTAAATGCAGCATATTTTTGACTAGGAGGGTGAGATGAAAGTCGATGAGGAGGTAACGAGACAGCAAAAGGTTTGCGATAAACGGTAGTTTCAAAGCCGAATTCTGTACGAGAAACTATAACATCAAGAAAGGGAATGCAATTATCCTGTTCTTTCTCACAAGAGAATTGAATATGAGGATCTATAGAATTTAAAACGAATAAAATATTGTCATTTTGAAATTGGTTATGGTTCATTAGAACAAAACAGTCGTCAACATATCTAACATAAAATTGAAACTGTAATTTTTGGAACAACTTAACCTCAAAATAATGCATGTAAATATCACTAAGAATGGGGCTTAATGGGTAACCCATAGCCAGACCATCTGACATAGTGTAAAATTTCCCATTGAAAGCAAAAGAACATTGCTAAATACATGTACGGGTAAGGAAAATTAATTCCTCAATTTCCTTAGAGGTGAAATGAAATTCTGAAAGTCTTCTTTGAAGGCATAACAATGCACCCTCGATTGGAACGTTCGTAAACAAGGATTTAACATCAAAAGAAGCCATAAAGGAATCCTTAGGAACGAAATTATGAATTTTCTTAACAAAATCTACAGAATTTTTAACGTTGAATAAATTATGAATTCTAAGTGGAGAAAACACAGAGACTAAATATTTAGCAAGTTTATAAGAAGCAGTACCGGTATTGGATACAATCGGTCTAAATGGAATACCAGTTTTATGTACCTTGGGTAAAGCATAAAATCTAGCACAATTAGCAATAGAGGGAATAACAGATCGTTTAACATTCAAAGGAATAGACTGAACAGACTTAACCGCAGAAGAAATCGTTTTTAACTCTTTGTCACTAGGATCTTTCGAAATTTCAAAATACGGACCAGAAGAAATCAAATCATTAGTTTTATCGTGGTCAGATTGTTGTTCTTGACAAATCATCTTATGTTGATAAAACTAATGATTTGATTTCAGAATTAAAGTTTCCCAAACGTATTTTAAAGGTATACTGTGACTTTGCACAACAGCACCGGAAAGTCAAATAACAGACGGTTGGTGCACTGAAAAAGTGGAGGGTCAAAAGAAATGTGAGGGGTTAGGAGACAGCACTTCTGATGCTGCCCCCCCCCCCCCGCCAGCATTTGACTATGTTATTGGGTTTTACCATTACTGATTAAATGACCTTTAAAATATGCGGAATATGGCCACAAAAGTCAAGACGGTTGGTCATCATTGATTAGACCATTATGTTTAAAAGTTCCACTCTTATGAAAAGGGAGAGAAAAAGTCCATTTTTCGGAATTTTCAGCTTTTGTTTTAGTGTAATTGATCCGCTGAGTAACAGCTCATTTTTCAATAGATAAATTAATTTTTAACTCTGAAAAGTGAGGGAGCAAGACCCAGGGCCGTCGCTACCGGGGGGGTGAGAGGGGTGTCTCACCCTCCCAGCGATTTTTTCCAGTCGGCAAAATCAGGTTGATTCGGAATTTTTAATGTTTCAGATTTTCAAAACCTTTTTTTTTCTTAAAAAAATTGCTCAATCACACATGCACAGTTACACGACCGTTTGGAATTATTTTACCGACTGTTCCCTTCAACGTATCATCTCCTGGGCATTTTGACCGAGTAGGCTCATGTATAAATACGGCGACGTCAATCGTCAGATTCACTAGAATCGGCATTTTTCCTTTTTCAAATTCAGGATTCGCGAAATGCTTCATTTTCCCTCTTTTTTTATATAG
>JAXGGA010020742.1:0-17747 GCA_038373865.1 Uloborus plumipes | reverse complement strand
CCCCAAATGAAGGGTGCAAACACAATGCAATTTCATCGGAAAAAAGCAAACACCACGCCCACTTATATATTTATTAACTGATTTCTCAAAACCGGGGGGGGGGGGGCAATTGACCCCCCCTGACCCCCCAACTGACAGGTCTGGTTCGTAGTAAGTTTCCCTTTCTTTTGTTTTTTTAATTCAACCCCCTATATCAGATAAGATCAATGAAAATGAAGTGGCCGACTACTGGATTCAAAGTGGCCGAGCACTGGATTTCTGTGGCCGACTACTGGTGCATTTACTAGTGTTGACAACAGCTTGGATTTTAACATGATTTTTTTTTAAATTTCTGAAACAAGTAGGTGATTCACTATCAGAAAGGTTCATTCTAAAGTTTTGCCTTGTTTTTGTTGCTGTATTGATAGCTGAAAGTTCTAGGTTAGCCAAGATCCACAAAAGATCTCTTAAATGGCCGACTACTGGAGCACTTACCCTATCTCTTGTTTTTTCTATGCATTTTTATCTACTATTGATTTTTAAAAAAAATTTAGAAAAAAGGAAAAATACTATCTGATCTCATATAAAACCTTCCGCGTATTTACGCATGCGTAATGTCTTCTCTGATCTTACCAAAATAGGGGTGGGGGATAGGTAAGATAACAATAAAGGGAGGAATAACAAGAAGCAGTTTGAGCCGCATAAACCAACGTGGAGCGATGCTAATTTTAAATACGTAGTTCAGTTGAATGTGTCAAAAGGATAGCAAATGCGTTTTCAATTGAAAACTTCGGAAAGTTCCCACTCACAACCGATCACCCCCTTTTTAGGTGGAATGGTTCGCGAGTGCTAGGCGCGGTTTTCACGGGCGGACCGTATCTCGTGTGTTTTTGCCAGGCATTTTTCCCCTTTTATCCAATATTGATTTAACCTCTTCCTGGCTTTTCCCGAGCTGGACTCGGGCAAGCGAAATGTTCCATTCTGGCTCATCCCAAGTGTAGCTCGGGCACTTTGAAAATTAACACTGCACAACCAGTTTTTCCCGAATTATTTCACACGTCCCTTTTATGGTTTCGGATGCTTTTATTTACTATTGTTGCTACTAAATGGCAGCACTATAAGGTGTTTTGAGCTGTAGATTTAAGATAAGAGTAGGCGCCAACTCCAAAGTATAATGATTATTTAAATAGATATTTTTACATTTATTTTTAGGAAATGTTGAATGCGAATGATGCTATTATGTTTAAAAAGATATGTATGTATGAAAATAAGCAGAAAAAAATTGACATTTTTTGATCCGTAATCCCGAAATAAAATGAGCCTGGAAGGGGTTAAAAAAAAAAAAGAAAAGAAAGAAAACTATACGAGCTCGCGTCTGACAAGTTTTCGCAATCAAGAATTGAAAAAAGTTATAATTTTGTATAAATTTTAGTTTACCTTTTAATTTTTTTTAAATTCATTTTTATGTTAACCCCTTCAGTCGTAGTTATGAAAGTTTATTGAAAATGTATTTATTTCATAGACACAGTACTGTGGCTTAGGATATCTTACAAATACATTTTCAAGCTCGTAGGCAAAAACGTAAAAGAGTTATGACACGTCCAATTTTCTAAACATATTTTAAAAAAAAAAAACGCTATGAAGCATCATACAAACTTCATTGTAAAATGTCCTCCAAGCAGTTAGTCAACATAATATAAGTATTTGAAATGATAAATAATTATATGCTAAAGAAAAATGAAAAAAAAAAAAAACTCGTCTTTGTGACGTGAATCCACAGATGGTAGAAACGTGCCAATTCGCTTATTTGGGAGTATTTCTATTCTCTCCCCCCCCCCCCCCCAAAAAAAATATCTAGCACAGATAATAATAAGCAGAATGAAAAAAAAAAAAAAGTTAAACCTTTATTTAATTTTTTTAAAAACCCTCGACTAAGCCTTAAACTATAAAATCAATTACAAGTATTTTATTTGTTAAAACCACTTCCGGCGCGAAGTGAGTACAGAGCGTGGGGCTGGTCCCTCGCTCTGCCATTTCCTACACTTTGGTATTCTATAGTAATTTTGCACATACATTTTACCCAGTCCTTCCATTTGTTTCATGTCAGCTCAATCATGTTCTCTCTCTCACCCAAACAGCAAAAAAGGGCGTAGCTCTAACGAATTATTTTCTCACGATCTGTATCTGTATTTGTTAAAAAAATAGAAACTGGGAACTGATAAACATTTTAATAAATTACTAGCTGCGTGGCCCGGCACTGCACGGGCTTTAAAGTAGTGAGGAAGGTTTAAACAAACTACTCGCCGCCAAGGCGGCTCACTTTTAAGTAGTGAAGAAAGTTTATATAAACTACTCACCGCCAAGGCGGCTCGCCTTTAAAGTGGCGAAGAAAGTTTGAACACACTACTCGCCACCAAGGCGACTCGCTTTTAAAGCTGTGCGGAGACTTATTTGAAACCTATGTACTTACTACATAAGAAAAAAAAACACCTTGAAAAATAATAAAACAATACCCAATATAAAAATACCACGCACGTTTATTATGTGTTTAGATAAGTACTCATGTTGTACCAACGCCTCCTAAATCCTAAATGCCTGTAACTTTCTGGCTTTTAGCACAGAGCAAAATTTCATCCTTGGTTCAGGATACACTGCCATCTACCAGAGTTCTTCAAGAAAGAGAAAATAATGATTGGTTCATTTCTAAATTTAAATTTAAAAATCAACCAAGCAAAAAAATTTTTCGAATATTATTTGGATCCATCGCCAATAGCTGCAAAATGCAATTGGTTCACGATACACTGCCATCTACCGGAGTTCTTCAAAAAATTAACGATTGGTTCATTTCTGAATTTAAATTTAAAACTTAACCAATCAAAAAATAACAACGACATTATCGGATTGCCGCAAGGTGGCGTTTAAAGCTGAACCCATCTCGACGGTAGCGAAGCAAATGTTATAGGCATTTAGTATTTAGGAGGCGTTGGTTGTACTCAACCATGACAAATCAAATATTTAGATTAGTAACTATATGCAACCATTTAAAAAAAAGTTAGACTCATTTGAAGCCAACATATATTTGTGCTACATAAGGACAAAAACGTTAAAAGAATAATTAAACGCTACCCAATATAAAAATACTATGCAATTAAATTATGTGTTTAGTACCAATGATACAAAATAGTAAAAACGTTACAAAAATATGACGACTCATATTATTTACTTAGGCAGGGATTCAAGTGAAACAGCACTGCTATCGCTTCGAATTGCAATCGCTACTGGAAGTGAATTACATTATCATCAACTTAACTTGGCACTGACGTCACTACGAGCGGAGCCAATAAGAGCTCACAAGCAGTCAGCAATCTCCTCTTATTCGCCAAGTAGGCTGTGACGTTTTATCTAGCTCGTTTTTCATAGGCAAACGTCACGCTGACGTCACGATGTTTTTATCAAGAAACGTTCTAATGTAATTCATTTCCAGTAGCGATTTCAGTTTGCGATCGCCTGTTTCACTTGAATCCCTGCCTAAGATTTGTAACTATCTTAAATCATTAAAAAAAAAAGAAGGTTTGACTCATTTGAAACCTACTTACCTACCTATTACATAAGAAAAAAAAAGTCAAAAGAATAAGAAAACAATAGCAGAACGAAACAAAAACTATATCGACAAAATCTGCGGTCTTCCCACTATTTTTTTGAAAGTTAAAAGGCACGTTTGTTGTCAAATATCAAATTGCTACATTATGGCAGGGATTCAAGTGAAACACCATTGCAATCGCTTCGAATTGCAATCGCTTCGAATTGCAATCGCTACTGGAAGTGAATTACATTATCATCAACTTTACTTGGCACTGACGTCACTACGGGTGGAGCCAATAAGAGCTCACAAGCAGTCAGTGATCTCCTCTTATTCGCCAAGTAGGCTGTGACGTTTTATCTAGCTCGTTTTTCATAGGCAAACGTCACGCTGACGTCACGATGTTTTTATCAAGAAACGTTCTAATGTAATTCATTTCCAGTCGCGATTGTAATTTGCGATTGCCTGTTTCACTTGAATTCCTGCCTAAGTCACAATTAAATATTGAAGGCTAAAATCTTTGCAATTGTACCGAACTAAAAGGAATTATTTGCCTTGTTATAATCATCATAGGAGGGCCTAGAAACGCTATGAAATAAAATGATTTTAAGAAACGAAATTAAGAAAAGGGAACCAACAATGAATTTAAAAGATGTCGGCATATAGTCTGTGGGCCAAGTGCAAATATCGTTCAGGTTCGTTTACCAATCTTAGGGACTACGAGAACTTGCTTGAAATCTATTAATATTGATGTACTCAATCGAAAAGTCCAATGTTCCCAAGCGGAACTTGTCTCATTGGGCCGTGGTGGCCCGATCGGTAAGGCATCGGACTCGTGTCCGAAAGGACCCGGGTTCGATCCCTGCCGATCAAAGATCCACCGTCTTGATTAATGGTGACTGGGAGGCGTTAAAAATGTCGTGGTCACAAAGTCCTCCAAGTGAAACGATACCTCTGGGGGTGCTAGGACCTATGGTTTGCTCGACCCTAGGTTCTGGTTCAAAATTAAGAACAGAGCGCTCTTCAGGGCCCTATCCCGGTTAAACCACTAAGCTGGTAGGTACGGGGGACCCTGGAGGGTGAAATGAAATGAAACTTGTCTCATTAAGTTTTAATTAGTAATTGAAACACGAACTCTTTTCCTTGGCCTGGTCACTCTTTCACTAGAGACGTTGTCCCTAGGTGGCGCTATTGCACAAAATATTTGCAATCTAAAATTTTAATAAACAGTTTTTCAACCATAATTTTACTTTTTTACTCGATTTTACATTTCAAAATATATTAATACGTTTTGAATCACTCAATTTTTTCGCTGTGTGACTTAATATCGAATCAAAATCGAACATTGTATCAATCCGCCAGGCGTTTCAGATATTCTCATTCTTTATTTTTGATCAAAGAGCGCCAGTTCGCGCGGTTTCGTTTCGCGTCGCTGTCTTTTATGGCTTGATATCCCCTTTTGGCGATGTTTCACAAAGAGCAACTTTTAGTGGAACGACATTGTTGTATACCGTATTTTTTGCATAAATTTAAGATTAATTAAAATTGGGGGATTTAATTTAAAATTGGGTGTGTCTTACACGGCGAAAAATACGGTAATACTGCGTTTTTTACGCTGCTATTTTGAATAACGTTTGATTTTTCAAAATTTTAATTAAATCTTATAAAATTGAGTGTTTATTGTTTTTGCTACATAACTTGCAGTCGTGAAAGGAGTTAGTGTAGGAGATATAGAGATTAAATAAGAACCAGTTTAGACATTTTTTGTTGCTGCTTTATTTCTAGAACATAAATTAACTATTACTGTTTTTCAGAAAACCAATACTTATAAAATCACAGGCCCGTCATTTGGGGGAAGGGGGGAGTCAATTCCTCTCCTTCCCGGCTTTAAAAAATCAATTTACATGTAAGCGGGCGTGGTTTTTGTCATTTTTGGTGCAATTTACATTGTGTATGCAGTGTTTGCCCCCGCTCCCCTGGAAAAATTTGAAATAGCTTGTGTAAATACATATAGGATATATAAGCAAGGGCGGATACAAGGGAGGGGCGATGGGGGCGATCGCCCCTCCCTTGAGGGACTCCCCCTTGAGGGATCGCCCCTCCCTTGAGGGACTCCCCCTTGAGGGATCGCCCCTCCCTTGAGGACTTTTTGATGATATTAAGAGAAAGGGTGAGGATTCGGAGCTCTCATCTGGAAATTTTTCGAAATGGAAGACCAAAGCATTTGTAACCAACATGTGTTAACAAGGGTGCATGGAGAAAAAAATGGGCAAGTAAGAAAAAAAAACTCAATCGCCCCTCCTTTGGAACATTTCTGGATCCGCCCTTGTATATAAGGGACTGATTTATTACCACGAATAAGTAAGATTTGAACGACGTCAATCGTCGCCAAATATGATTCGTGACTTTTTCCGTCAATTTTGAGCTTTTAAAAGTAATGCATATTGTATGATGTGCTTTAATAAATGTAATTTAAAATTTTAAATGAAACCATTAAGATCATGACAGGACCTATAGTCTGTGGGCCAAGCACCGATATCGTTCAAGTTCGTTTACCAATTTTAGGGACTACGGGAACTTGCTTGAACTCAACTAATAGTGATGTACTCAATCGAAAAATCCAATGTTTCCAAGCAGACCTTGTCTCATTAAGTTTTAATTAGTAACTGAAATAGGGACTATATTCCTTAGCCTGTTGGCTCATTCACAACAAAAATTGTCTCTAGGTGGCGCTGTTGCACAAAATATTTGCAATTTCAAATTTCAATAAACAGGTTTTCTACCCTAGTTTTTCTTTTTCATACGATTTTATGCTGAAAAATATATTAATAAGTCATAATATACTTACTTCACGTCTTTTGTGATTCAGTTACTAAGAAAATCACAAAAATGTATCAATCCACATTTCCTCTTGTTCTTAATCTCGTTGTTTCGTTAATGGCACTATATAATCCAGTCAATGTATACATTATAGAATGCATGGAATATGCGAGAGTATTTGACTACAGAATATTGTTAGGGGTAGTTAGTAAGTTAATATACGTAAAGTCCCCGACCCTGGGGGGTGAGCTAAAGGTGGGGGGAGGGGGAAGCAAATTTTGGGTTTCTCGAAAAATCGCGGAAATGGTGGGAAAAATTGGTTTAAAATAAAAATTCAAGCTAACCAAACTTCGTATAACAGTGTTTCTACACATATTTGTTGAATTTTCAATAATTTTCCAGGTGTATATTGTGAAAAAACGAGAAATTTCGGAAAAAACTCTCTATTTTTGTCAAGCAACGTTGAATGGTTCTATTTTAAAAAGGGAGACAGCTTGATTAAGAAAATGCACGATAGCAGCATTTCCACGTACTCCGATATTATTTTATTTTTATAGAAATGATAAGGAAGAGAAAAAAAAAA
Organism: Uloborus plumipes; assembly: GCA_038373865.1. Classification (NCBI taxonomy): domain Eukaryota; kingdom Metazoa; phylum Arthropoda; class Arachnida; order Araneae; family Uloboridae; genus Uloborus; species Uloborus plumipes. The sequence goes on along the minus strand of JAXGGA010020742.1, from coordinate 10,785 downwards.
AAAAAACACCAACACAAATCAACACCTCAAATATACGAATGTAACGAAAAAAAACAAAACAAAACAAAGAAAAATCCCTTCTCATTCCTTATCTCTCTTATCACAATCACCCCCTGTTTCATAAAATCGGTTGAGACCTGACGCATGCGCGAATTCGAGGAAGGTCGCCGAAAAGAATATCAAACAGTATCTATATATCCATCTATATGTACATATAAATATATAGGCAGAGACAGACACATATATATGATATTTAACGTAATTATCCGCCCCTAGAATTCCATTTTCGCATATTTTGCCATCTATCTTTAATGGCCTGTAAAAAACTAATGAGACAATATTTTTTCGGGAACATTGTGTTTTTTTAATCTGTAGACTCTAAGGATTCAGAAAAATATCACATTTTGTAGTCCCCGAAGTTGGCAAACGAAACCATGTTTCTAAGCATCTTTTCTGCCTTCGGCCCACAGACTAATAGCAACGCAATAAAACAATATTAATTTGATCAGAAAAGCGGTTTTCGAACTCAAAGTTCAAACGCTTGTAACTTTTTTTCTAGTGGAGATAAAAGCTTGGTTCTTCGACTGTAAGTCGAATCAATTCTGATGGGGTTAAAAATATCGCTCTATCCAATGGCTTAAAAATCAAAACTGTGGAATAATTAGTTTATTTTTTATTGATGGTTTTAATGAAAAAAGTATTGCAAGAAATCGGGTGAAGCCTTGCAAAAGGCAAGTTTAAAAATTGAATAACTCGTGCTGTGTTTAAGTTAGAGAAACGGAACAAACTGCATAGGACGGAGAAATTTTTCTGCTTCCAACGATATATAACATTAGTATGTGCAAGTAATTTTTAGCCCCGGTATTTGGCGATTTATGTGAAAATTGCCTTGAATTCGAATAAAATCCATATATAACATTATTATTTTTAGTTATAACAATAACTCCTATAACCTAAAGCCTTCCTGGAGAAATGGACTATTCAACACAAAAAAAAATTTCAAATCGAACCAGTAGTTCCTGAGATTAGCGCGTTCAAACAAACAAACAAACTCTACAGCTTTATATTATTAGTAAAGATAAGAGTTTGCTTTCCTTGTCTGCCAACAATGAAAACGGTTCCAATCGCGTGAATAAAAGCTAAGCTGCATTTACTAAAAAAACGTCATAACTCGCTTTCTATAGAACATGGAAGATCCAATTACATCGTATCAGACGCAGAAAATTTCTCTTTCATTTGGTGCTATTTTTTTAAAGTTTTGAAGTATGTTTTCAATGCAAAGTCCCGAAAAACCTTTCAAAGGTTTTTAATTAATATCTTCTTTAATTAATATCATCCGAAAACGCAACCTAGCTAAGAACACTCTCGATCAACTCCCCTTTCGAACAATTTTTTTTTTTTAAATCGGTCCATCCGTTTAGGCTGCAGAGTGCCACAGACAGATACACAGACCGACAGATACACATTAGGGTGGGGCGAAAAATGAAAAGTTTTTCAGATCAACTTCTAATAGTTGCCAAAAGTTGTCTTTGGTGATAGTTAACTTTTGTGCAAAATTTGAGAAAAATCGGTTAATATCTTCAGGGGGCGCTGCGATCGCAAAGTTTTATTATAGCTTTTATCGGGATTTTATGGTTAAAATATGAAAAACAATGCCGTTAACTAATCTCATTGCATATTTTTTACTCCTAAGATATATTCAAGCATTCAAAGCATACGAAATAACTCACAAAAAATTAATTTATATGATATATTTATATTTCAAGCATTTAAAAAGAAAAAAACGTGAAAAAAAAGTGATTTTTTTTAAAATATAAATATATCATACACAATAATGTTTGTGGGTCATTTCATATGCTTTTAATGCATGAAAACATCTTTTGAGTAAAAAAAAAACGCAAAGTGACTAGCTAAAGGCATTCTTATTGATATTTTAATCATAAAATCCATAACAAAGCTATGGTAAAACTTTGCGATTGCAGCGCCCCCTGAAGATATTAACCGTATTTTCTCAAATTTTGCACAAAAGCTAACTATCACCAAAGACAACTTTTGGCAACTATTAGAAGTTGATCTGAAAAACTTTTTATTTTTCGCCCCACCCTAATACACATACACGTCAAACACATACCCCCCCTTAATTGTGTGTCGGGGGTTTAAAAAAAACAACAAATAAAGATAAATAAATGAATAAATAAAAAAATAATAATCTATCTCTATATATATAAATTTATGTATGTATATATATTTGTTTGTTTGTATGTTTGTTCCTTATACAAATATAGTTTTCATCGGATTGTCATCAAATTTGGCACAGAGGTTCTTTGATGCACTAAAATTCACATAGGTGGGGTTTTGAAATTTTAAAAAAATTCAAAAAGCTCAAAATTCAAATTTTTTTGTCTCAAAATGGCTATTTACTTTCAATTAGGAATAGACAGAGAAAAAGAGATAAGCCTTTAAGCATATAAATTGATAAAATTAACATATAAATATGAGTATTTTCCAACAGAGATTACGATTAACATTGAATTATCAATTTAAGGCTCACCTATTTCATTTTAGCATGAAATAAGTCAACAAGAAGTTCTGTCAAGAACTAAACGAGCCTACTTTCCCGTACATCGACATCGGCATTCTAGCATCTAATCAATATTCTCTTGAATATCTGAAACTGAAAATTTTGTCAAACATACCCTTCAGGCACTTAAAGCCTTTTTTCCTAAAGGTCATTCCGAAAAAAAGCGTTTCAAAATATTTTTAAAGAAAATAGTACCTTTTATTATTTTTCTGTGGACGTATCTATATCAGTTTTGAAAAGTCGCTATGTTTTCCACGTAAAATTATGCAAAGTATTTTTTTTTGGGGGGGGGGGGGGAAGTCAAACGGTTCCAATTGCGTATGAGGAGGGGCTTAAAGACTAAAAATTCATTAAAGTATTTAGAAAAATTAAAAAATGCCAACAGCACGTGGTGTTCCCAGGTGGTCACCCTCCCAAGTACTGACCACGCCCGATGTTGCTTGACTTCGGTGATCGGACGAGAACCGGTATTTTCAACATGGTATGGCCGTTGACAGAAGCGAACAGACTGAGTATTAATATATACCTTACAAATATTATAATAAAGTTCGGAAATTATCCATTTCTTGGAGATTATTTCTTTTTAGAATGTTTTTAAAGTACGAAATGGGCTCTGAAAACCCCCAAGTTAGCTATTTCTCTCGAAATTTGAAACAAATCTAGCTCATTCTTAGCGATTACTGCTGCTGCCATCTTCCGATTGCTTGAGAAATCAAACAAAATTAGAAGAAATTTCTGACGACTCGTTTCTCTTTTTAGCTCAGGCGCGCCCCGAAGGGAGGTCACTGGGACCTCCCAAAATTTTCCTCATTAGGCAAATTCGGACCGACGATTCGGCAAATTTCGGGATAGTCTTGCAGTATTTTTCTTTTTTTTTTTTTTGTAATTATACATATTGTGCGTGTGTGGGTAGCTGCAATTTTTCTTTTTTTTTATATATATTTGTTACCTTTGAAAATAAGGAAAACCAATTTCTAAAACTTAATTCTCTTGTTGATCTGTCATGCAGTCAATATGTTTCTTTCCCAATGAATCGTTTTGACAGTTCAAAATACACCGCCGTTGTTATTTTATCAAAGTTCAAATGTGTGTCATACATCAGAAGAAAAGATTGAAAATTCTCGTTTCTTTTTTTGTATTTATTTTAGTAATTTTTTAGTGATACCTATTGTCCTTTCCCACAAGATAAACGGTAAAAGGTGTGTGTGAATGCTCGTATATTTTATCATTCGGACCATTCCCGAAATTCATTCGGCAAATTGAGAATTTGCCCCCTCCCAAAAATTTAAGCTCGGCCTGTTTTAGCTATCAATATTGTTTTAGAAATCGTGCTCGCAACTAAGTATCACAGCTACTTTCGTCGCCATTTTCTTCCACTTTATGGCGTAACGTGCTATGTTTTAATTTTAATAAAAATAAGTTTAATAAGACGTGCAATTTTGTCAAACATACCCTTCAGGCACTTAAAGCTGATTTCTAAAAGCAAAATATACCCCTCTCATCAGATGAAATGGACACGTAAAAAGTAAATAAACGAGTAAATAAAGTTTTGTCGCACCTTTCAAAGAATGTAACTGTTATAGTTCTTCCGTAGAAAAATTTCACAATCGTTTTCAAAAGGAAAAAAAATAATAAATAAAATAAAAGTACAAAGAACATCAAAACACATTTTATCAAACAAAGAAAAAAAACCCTCGTTCGTTAACAAAATGTCTCGAATTTTATTTTTAATCCGTTGCCAGTTGTTAAATATAAATAAAGAATAAAATGCTCTCGTGAATGAACAATTTTTGTAATCAAAAAAAAAAAAAATATCGTCTGCCAAAAATAAATAAATAAATAAAAATAATAATAATAAATTAAACAAAAAAAATGAATAAATAAACAAAAAATCGTCTGCCCAGTCAGTCATTTTTTTCTGAGCCTGCATTTCCGCCATGTTTGCGGAGTCGGAGTCGGAATCAGAGTCCTCACAGAAGATTTTTCAGAAAAGTACTTAACATACATTTTTTATCAAAACTGTTTTCTTACAAAGTTAGTTTGAAGGAAATCCGCCTTTAAGTTCAGAATCAACATTCAATTTAAATTTCCCAGTAGGGGCTCATGTTAAAAAAATTTCTGAACGGTTCATCATTGAACGAAAAATGGTTCGAATTGAAAAGTGAAATATGGGAATGAGGCTCTCCGAGATCTTTCGAACAAAAAAAGTTTATTCAATTCGGACGGTTCACTTAAAAGTTATTAGGTGGGGAAAGGTTGCTTGAACAGTTCAATGTTGAACCAAAAATGTTCAAATTTAAAATTTAAATACGGTAATAAAGTATCCTTGCCGAGATGCTCGAAAAAAAAAAATGTTTAAATCGGTCTGTTCACTCAAAAGTTATTAGGGGTGACAGCTTGTTTGAACGGTTCAATGTTGAACGAAAAATTGTTCAAATCGAAAATGTAGATATGGGAATGAAGTATCCTTGAAAAGATCTTTCGAACAAAAATAGTTTGTTCAAATCGGACTATTAACTAAAAAGTTAGCATCGCGGGACAGGTTGTTTGAACGGCTCAAAGTTGAACCAAAAATTGTTCAAATCAAAAAATCAAATATGGGAATGAGCTGTACTCGCCGAGATCTTTCTGACAAAAAAAAGTTTGTCCAAATCGGAATGTTCATTCAAAAGTTATTAGGGGGGGGGGGGCAGACAGACCGACAGACCGACACACAAATTCCCCATCTCAATACCCTACTTTCAAATTTTTAATTTTTCGATATTCATTTTACCTCTTTATTTTTTTAACTTGGCGATATTTTTTGGACTTGGCGATATTTTTTAGATGCATTAAGCTACTTTTAATACTTTTTTCGTCTTTCTTTTGTTTTTAACGATAAAGTAGGCTAAAAACAATTATTTGTGGACCAACATGTGGGTAGAATTCATTCGAATAATTTTTATAGAGCTATGTTATATTAATAAGCACCCGGGCAACGCCTGGTAATAAGCTAGTAATAAAAATAAAACAAAATAAATAATTTAATTAATTATTAAATAAACAGCTGTTCAAAGCTCCTGTCCTATATACTGGACACCAGGTCTGAATGGGTTAACTGTTAACAGTTCATGGATATATTTTCAATTTATTCCATATATGACAGGAGCTTTTTTATTTTCGTGAGCCTCATTTTTGGAAAAAGAAGGGAGCTATAATAAATGAGTTTTGCATGACTATATGGGTGGATGTTACAAACATGGTATTTGATTTTTAAATTAACAATGGAAAAAAATGAGTTATTGAGTTATTTCTTAACTTGTCTGCGTCGATAGATAGAAATTTTGAAAATTCTTTCAGTTGTGTTTTCTTGGATAGTTTTATGCAGATAGGATACTATAGAGGAAATTTTATCTTTAAGAAATAGCGTTTTTTGCTTGTGTTAAAGTTTGAAATACAGTTAATTTATTTAATTTAAAGAAATCCTTGAAGCTCTTAAGAGATTTTTTTTTCTAATCTTTTTTATGTCAAAAAAAAAAAAGGGGGGGGGGTGATGCTCCAAAGAATTTTAATACAAAAGCAAGGTTGTGTGACTGTTCGTACTCATACACGTCAAACACATACCCCCCCTTAATTGTGTTTCGGGGGTTTAAAAAAAACAATAAATAAAGATAAATAAATGAATAAATAAAAAAATAATAATCTATCTCTCTATATATAAATTTATGTATGTATATATATTTGTTTGTTTGTATGTTTGTTCCTTATACAAATATAGTTTTCATCGGATTGTCATCAAATTTGGCACAGAGGTTCTTTGATGCACTAAAATTCACATAGGTGGGGTTTTGAAATTTTAAAAAAATTCAAAAAGCTCAAAATTCAAATTTTTTTGTCTCAAAATAGCTATTTACTTTCAATTAGGAATAGACAGAGAAAAAGAGATAAGCCTTTAAGCATATAAATTGATAAAATTAACATATAAATATGAGTATTTTCCAACAGAGATTACGATTAACATTGAATTATCAATTTAAGGCTCACCTATTTCATTTTAGCATGAAATAAGTCAACAAGAAGTTCTGTCAAGAACTAAACGAGCCTACTTTCCCGTACATCGACATCGGCATTCTAGCATCTAATCAATATTCTCTTGAATATCTGAAACTGAAAATTTTGTCAAACATACCCTTCAGGCACTTAAAGCCTTTTTTCCTGAAGGTCATTCCGAAAAAAAGCGTTTCAAAATATTTTTAAAGAAAATAGTACCTTTTATTATTTTTCTGTGGACGTATCTATATCAGTTTTGAAAAGTCGCTATGTTTTCCACGTAAAATTATGCAAAGTATTTTTTTTTTTTGGGGGGGGGGGGAAGTCAAACGGTTCCAATTGCGTATGAGGAGGGGCTTAAAGACTAAAAATTCATTAAAGTATTTAGAAAAATTAAAAATTGCCAACAGCACGTGGTGTTCCCAGGTGGTCACCCTCCCAAGTACTGACCACGCCCGATGTTGCTTGACTTCGGTGATCGGACGAGAACCGGTATTTTCAACATGGTATGGCCGTTGACAGAAGCGAACAGACTGAGTATTAATATATACCTTACAAATATTATAATAAAGTTCGGAAATTATCCATTTCTTGGAGATTATTTCTTTTTAGAATGTTTTTAAAGTACGAAATGGGCTCTGAAAACCCCCAAGTTAGCTATTTCTCTCGAAATTTGAAACAAATCTAGCTCATTCTTAGCGATTACTGCTGCTGCCATCTTCCGATTGCTTGAGAAATCAAACAAAATTAGAAGAAATTTCTGACGACTCGTTTCTCTTTTTAGCTCAGGCGCGCCCCGAAGGGAGGTCACTGGGACCTCCCAAAATTTTCCTCATTAGGCAAATTCGGACCGACGATTCGGCAAATTTCGGGATAGTCTTGCAGTATTTTTCTTTTTTTTTTTTTGTAATTATACATATTGTGCGTGTGTGGGTAGCTGCAATTTTTCTTTTTTTTTATATATATTTGTTACCTTTGAAAATAAGGAAAACCAATTTCTAAAACTTAATTCTCTTGTTGATCTGTCATGCAGTCAATATGTTTCTTTCCCAATGAATCGTTTTGACAGTTCAAAATACACCGCCGTTGTTATTTTATCAAAGTTCAAATGTGTGTCATACATCAGAAGAAAAGATTGAAAATTCTCGTTTCTTTTTTTGTATTTATTTTAGTAATTTTTTAGTGATACCTATTGTCCTTTCCCACAAGATAAACGGTAAAAGGTGTGTGTGAATGCTCGTATATTTTATCATTCGGACCATTCCCGAAATTCATTCGGCAAATTGAGAATTTGCCCCCTCCCAAAAATTTAAGCTCGGCCTGTTTTAGCTATCAATATTGTTTTAGAAATCGTGCTCGCAACTAAGTATCACAGCTACTTTCGTCGCCATTTTCTTCCACTTTATGGCGTAACGTGCTATGTTTTAATTTTAATAAAAATAAGTTTAATAAGACGTGCAATTTTGTCAAACATACCCTTCAGGCACTTAAAGCTGATTTCTAAAAGCAAAATATACCCCTCTCATCAGATGAAATGGACACGTAAAAAGTAAATAAACGAGTAAATAAAGTTTTGTCGCACCTTTCAAAGAATGTAACTGTTATAGTTCTTCCGTAGAAAAATTTCACAATCGTTTTCAAAAGGAAAAAAAATAATAAATAAAATAAAAGTACAAAGAACATCAAAACACATTTTATCAAACAAAGAAAAAAAACCCTCGTTCGTTAACAAAATGTCTCGAATTTTATTTTTAATCCGTTGCCAGTTGTTAAATATAAATAAAGAATAAAATGCTCTCGTGAATGAACAATTTTTGTAATCAAAAAAAAAAAAAAAAATATCGTCTGCCAAAAATAAATAAATAAATAAAAATAATAATAATAAATTAAACAAAAAAAATGAATAAATAAACAAAAAATCGTCTGCCCAGTCAGTCATTTTTTTCTGAGCCTGCATTTCCGCCATGTTTGCGGAGTCGGAGTCGGAATCAGAGTCCTCACAGAAGATTTTTCAGAAAAGTACTTAACATACATTTTTTATCAAAACTGTTTTCTTACAAAGTTAGTTTGAAGGAAATCCGCCTTTAAGTTCAGAATCAACATTCAATTTAAATTTCCCAGTAGGGGCTCATGTTAAAAAAATTTCTGAACGGTTCATCATTGAACGAAAAATGGTTCGAATTGAAAAGTGAAATATGGGAATGAGGCTCTCCGAGATCTTTCGAACAAAAAAAGTTTATTCAATTCGGACGGTTCACTTAAAAGTTATTAGGTGGGGAAAGGTTGCTTGAACAGTTCAATGTTGAACCAAAAATGTTCAAATTTAAAATTTAAATACGGTAATAAAGTATCCTTGCCGAGATGCTCGAAAAAAAAAAAATGTTTAAATCGGTCTGTTCACTCAAAAGTTATTAGGGGTGACAGCTTGTTTGAACGGTTCAATGTTGAACGAAAAATTGTTCAAATCGAAAATGTAGATATGGGAATGAAGTATCCTTGAAAAGATCTTTCGAACAAAAATAGTTTGTTCAAATCGGACTATTAACTAAAAAGTTAGCATCGCGGGACAGGTTGTTTGAACGGCTCAAAGTTGAACCAAAAATTGTTCAAATCAAAAAATCAAATATGGGAATGAGCTGTACTCGCCGAGATCTTTCCAACAAAAAAAAGTTTGTCCAAATCGGAATGTTCATTCAAAAGTTATTAGGGGGGGGGGGGCAGACAGACCGACAGACCGACACACAAATTCCCCATCTCAATACCCTACTTTCAAATTTTTAATTTTTCGATATTCATTTTACCTCTTTATTTTTTTAACTTGGCGATATTTTTTGGACTTGGCGATATTTTTTAGATGCATTAAGCTACTTTTAATACTTTTTTCGTCTTTCTTTTGTTTTTAACGATAAAGTAGGCTAAAAACAATTATTTGTGGACCAACATGTGGGTAGAATTCATTCGAATAATTTTTATAGAGCTATGTTATATTAATAAGCACCCGGGCAACGCCTGGTAATAAGCTAGTAATAAAAATAAAACAAAATAAATAATTTAATTAATTATTAAATAAACAGCTGTTCAAAGCTCCTGTCCTATATACTGGACACCAGGTCTGAATGGGTTAACTGTTAACAGTTCATGGATATATTTTCAATTTATTCCATATATGACAGGAGCTTTTTTATTTTCGTGAGCCTCATTTTTGGAAAAAGAAGGGAGCTATAATAAATGAGTTTTGCATGACTATATGGGTGGATGTTACAAACATGGTATTTGATTTTTAAATTAACAATGGAAAAAAATGAGTTATTGAGTTATTTCTTAACTTGTCTGCGTCGATAGATAGAAATTTTGAAAATTCTTTCAGTTGTGTTTTCTTGGATAGTTTTATGCAGATAGGATACTATAGAGGAAATTTTATCTTTAAGAAATAGCGTTTTTTGCTTGTGTTAAAGTTTGAAATACAGTTAATTTATTTAATTTAAAGAAATCCTTGAAGCTCTTAAGAGATTTTTTTTTCTAATCTTTTTTATGTCAAAAAAAAAAAGGGGGGGGGGTGATGCTCCAAAGAATTTTAATACAAAAGCAAGGTTGTGTGACTGTTCGTACTCATACACGTCAAACACATACCCCCCCTTAATTGTGTTTCGGGGGTTTAAAAAAAACAATAAATAAAGATAAATAAATGAATAAATAAAAAAATAATAATCTATCTCTCTATATATAAATTTATGTATGTATATATATTTGTTTGTTTGTATGTTTGTTCCTTATACAAATATAGTTTTCATCGGATTGTCATCAAATTTGGCACAGAGGTTCTTTGATGCACTAAAATTCACATAGGTGGGGTTTTGAAATTTTAAAAAAATTCAAAAAGCTCAAAATTCAAATTTTTTTGTCTCAAAATAGCTATTTACTTTCAATTAGGAATAGACAGAGAAAAAGAGATAAGCCTTTAAGCATATAAATTGATAAAATTAACATATAAATATGAGTATTTTCCAACAGAGATTACGATTAACATTGAATTATCAATTTAAGGCTCACCTATTTCATTTTAGCATGAAATAAGTCAACAAGAAGTTCTGTCAAGAACTAAACGAGCCTACTTTCCCGTACATCGACATCGGCATTCTAGCATCTAATCAATATTCTCTTGAATATCTGAAACT
>JAXGGA010020741.1:0-17748 GCA_038373865.1 Uloborus plumipes | reverse complement strand
GGAAAAAAAAAAAAGAGCTTTCGTATTACAACAAAGAAAAACGTTAGAAAATCATAAATTCTTATCTAAATCCATTATGAAAAGTCCCGAAACGTAATAGCCACCCGACTGGGAGAAAAAAGAAACACTCGCGAGAGGTTACTGGTTTTCTTCCTCTTTGTTTACTTTCGGGGGGAGCCCATTTCCCGAAATGAATCTTCACTATTTGGCGAAAAACATGAAGATGTGCTGCGAAGCTTATCATTTTGTAATTTCGCATTTTCATGCGCAATTGTGATAATTTTTGACAGAGAAATAAGCTGAAGAATAAAAAATGGCATGTTTTCCTTTATTGGACCGAAAAAATTTCCCTATATTGAACCTGTGGTCCAATTTAAGAATATGATTTTAAACAAGACTTTTTATTTATTGTAACATAAAGTAAGTGACTCATCTGATTTAATAGCTTAGTTAAGATTATTTTAAGCATACTTTAACACCTATTCACGATATTAATTTTTTTATCAAGCACTTTTTCTAGAAGCTACAAATTCTTAAAACATATGTTTTTCTTTCTTTTTCCATTAAGCTGCAGTTTCAGGTTGTTAAGCATAGTTATTAATTTAAATAAAATTTGTGCTGGTTTACCAAAGAAAAAAAATGAAATTCTTCTATTTGCTCGAAAATATTTTTACAAGACACAATTTAAATGCTACTAAAATGTTCAATGTAGATGAAGCCGGTCTTTTCACTGTCCAAAAGCCCCAAAACATATTGACGTATAAAGGTAAATACCATTTTGGAGCAGAGATGCGTGGTGAACGTGTTAGAAACACACTGGCTATTTGCTGCATGAGTGCAACAGAGCTGTTAGCCTCCCGCCCTTTCCCTCCCCATGCTTATGTTCAAAAGATTACGCTCCACGTATGAACTTATCGTAAAAGCACCCCCTGGTGAGCAATATTCTTGTTCAAAAGAAGGTTGGATCACAAATGATAATTCACACAATTGATACAACATTTCATCAAAACCGTTAAGCCAAGCAATGTAAAATGAATGTTCTTCGATTAATAGATAGGCACAGCACTTATATAAAGAACATAGATGCAATAATTTTAGCTAACGAGAGCGATACAATAATGCTTACTCTCTAAGCACACCGTGCACGTAGATAAAGTCTTTATTCAGTCTCTATCTACGTATTTTAATCGAGCATGTGATGCATGGATGCGAGAACATCTAATGAGATCCATTACCCAATATCGCGAAGAGGAACTGTTTTGTAACTCTTATGGGCAAACCGCGATCAAGACCATGGCAAATGCTGTGAGTTGATTCCAGCAAACAGGAGGTTCGCCTGTTAATTGACATGTGTTTAATGGCATTGACTTGGCTGGAGCAGAGATAGAGGTAAGTAGTCCAGATAAAACTACTCAAAGTGAACAGGCAGGTTCAGTGTAAATTGTATTGTTGTACACCATGTACAAGAACTAGCTACGACGTAAATTAGTACAAGCTCTGCAGAATCAGCGGAGAGTTCTCATCAAAGCATGATTGTCAATTCCAACTATGATTTGGTAAAGCCCCGGCTCACATATCACCTTACGTAAAAAATAGAATGAACAAAAAGGAAGGCTATCTCAGCAATCATTCTAACGCCGTATGAAAGAAGCACAGAACAGAAAAAGTCACACAACAAGAAGCAAGAAACTGCACAAAAGAATTGTTATTGCAATATTTGCCATATAGAGATGAAGTGCAAAACATGATTAAGTGCATGAAGTACCATCGGTTGGTTTTTCAACACTGCCTAATTGAGACCGAAGCAAAAGAAATTCTATTGCAAATCCTAGAAAAAAGATGTATAGTTAAAATATAAATTATTCTATGATTTCCTGGCATGGTCCAATTTAGGAAGCGCATGGTTCAATATAGGAGCATATATTCCTAAATTGGACTTTTGCAACTTTTTGTAAGATAATTTTTTAAAAAAATATTTCCATATTTTTAGAAAATTTAAGCTCATAGGGCGGTTCCTGATTAAATTCAGCTTACGATGCTATATTTTGTATTTTTGTTTGGCTTCACATTGAGCGACACAGGCCTCCTGTTCTTAGGGGGTCCAATATAGGCGGTCTTCCCCTAATGTCTAATTCGAAAAGAAAAGCATTTTTACTGCTTACCTTTTATTATTTTATCACCTTCTCATGTCTGAACGCATACGGCAAATGCAGATGACGCTTAGAATCACCGAATATCATATTTGGGCGTTTGTTGCGGAATAAAGTGCGTTCTCTTCCAATAAGTTTGTTTGCGAAGTAGCAAAGCAGCAATCATCTGTAATTTATTTGAATTCCACCCATTTGGTGAAAGATTTCTGATATCAACAAAACATCGATTTCCGTAACCGTTTTTCTCGCCAGCAACCTACTTTCTCCCCGCGACGGTGTATTTTGAGATGGAAATTTTTAATATTTAAAGCAATCATTCAAATTGGTGCAGGAAAAAATCGGTGAGAATGTTTGATGACGAAGCAAATAGCATGGTGCGTCGTTCCACTTGAAAGCAAATTTCAATCTAGAATAATGATCACACTTCGTCAACTTGTCACTTTGATGAAGAAAAAAAAAAGAAGAACGGAAAACTTCCTTGTTCTAGTATAAGAAGTACAAAAATAGCGAAAAGTAGTAATGAGTCCTTCTAAGGTCGAAGTTAATGTTAGAGCAATTGTGTCCGAAGCATTTTCCCCTCTCACTTGAGTGTGGACCCTTCAAGAATTTATTAAAAAAAAAGAAAAAAACTCACTCTATTAGCAATTTTACCCCAATCATGATTAAAATTGCCTTTTTTTTAAATACTCGAGTCAAAAAAAAAAAAAAAAAAAAAAAAAAAGGATTAGTATCCTCCTTTTAGAATACATCTATATTTAAGGGATATACGAGGGTTGTTTTTTTTCCAACCTCCGATAGGCTATAAAAAATAAACGGATTCAAATGCAAAAAATATTTATTATCAAAAGGAAGGTACAATGCTCTAAAATTATCTGCATAATCAGCTTGACGATTGAAGCATTTGTTAGATCTGTGAACAAGTTTTATAATAGCCTCCTCGTAAAATGTTGCCGCCAATGATTGCAAGTGAGTTGTGACGGTGTCTTTGGGCTCCACGCCACTTTGGAAGCACGATGCCTTTCCAGATCCCAAGCAGGAGCCTCCAAGTCCTTGCTTCAGTTCAGGGAACAGATGAAAGTCACTTGGTGCTCGGTCGAAACTTTATGATGGGTGTTTAAAAATGTCCCATTGAAATTGCTGGAAGAACCGTTGAGTCACACGAGCGCTATGATGACGGTCATTGCAATGCCCCCTGCTTGGGGGCATGGCGATGCCCGTCATCCCTGCTTGGGGAGACCCCTGCTTGGGGTCTGGAAAGGCATCGTGCTTCCAAAGTGGCGTCCCAAAGACACCGTCACAACTCACTTCCAATCATTGGCGGCAACATTTTACGAGGAGGCTATCATAAAGCTCGTTCACAGATATAAAAAATGCTTCAATCGTCAATCTGATTATGTAGAGAATTGTAGAGCCTTGCTTCAGTTCAGGGAACAGATGAAAGTCACTTGGTGCTCGGTCGAAACTTTATGGTGGGTGTTTAAAAATGTCCCATTGAAATTGCTGGAAGAACCGTTGAGTCACACGAGCGCTATGATGACGGTCATTGCAATGCCCCCTGCTTACTTTTGATAATAAAATATTTTTTGTATTTGAATCCGTTTATTTTTTATAGCCTATCGGAAGTTGAAAAAAAAAAAAAAAAAAAAACAACCCTCGTATTTTTCTGGTTCTAGTACCTTTGAATAGGAACCTTCATGTATTTACCTCTGATGAAGGGAGACTACATTGTAAAAATGAATGTTGTTTTTACAGTATAATACAACTAGTTTTGCAGTAATAAACTGTAAAATTGCTAATTTTACAGTAATAAACTGTCCAATCGCTAATTTTACAATAATGAACTGTAAAAATACTAATTTTACAGTTTATTACAGTGCATTTTGCGATTTTAAACTGGAACCTCTGCTGCCAGAACTACACTTTTGTTTTTACACTATAATACAGCTAAATTTTACGGCAATAAACTTTAAAGTATCTAACTTTCTAGTAAGAAACTGTTAAATTGCTAGTTTTACAGTTTATTACTGTGCATTTTACAGCTTTACATTGGAACCTCGGCTGCCAAATACTGTAAAAACAACAGCTCAATTTTTGCATTGTATTTAAGGGACAGTCAGAGAGAAAATATGTCAATAATTAATGTATTAATTGCATGGACAGTCAGAGAGAGAAAATACAAAAATGAATGTATAAATTGCATTCTACTGCGTCGCATATATGCATTGAAGGTGTCCCCAATAATTGGCCCACCCCTCTATTCAAGCATAAACTTGACGAGTGAGCACGCCTTCCGGAGAGGATTAGTGTCAATCGAAAGGAGGAGAGAGCAAGATAGGGAAACTTAGGGATTTCCCTTGGTTAAACTTTCCCCTGCCCAACCACGTGCTGGTCATTTTTGATATCTTTCCTCCATACTATACTGCAAGTGCATCCAGCATCCAGCTCCAAAATGGAGTTCGGTTTTGTTGATTCAGAAAGAGGAGGAAAACTATTAGTATGCAAAGATTATATGTTCCGAATACATTCACGTAAAAAATGATACGTCTCATTGGAAGTGCACGAACCGTTTGTGCACAGCAAGAATAACATTAATATGGACTAACATGGTGAACCACAGTGATAATCACAATCACCAGCCGGACATCACAAAAAAAATTAGAAAGACCTACGAAAGACGACGCTTTTTAAATTTCAAATTCAACCCCCCTCCCCCTATATCCCATGCAGTTGGAAATGCTTTACTGATTACAAAAATACCATTCTTTTTTCTGTACCATCAAAATTGAGAAAGCTGTAGCATTTTAATTGTTTTGAACCGTACGCCATTACATCGCATGAACGAAGAATACAGCAACTCATTTTTATTGTCATTTTGAGAATATATCTCCCAGCTGACAAAGGGAGGAGCATAACAAGATACTACACATACCTTGTACACAAAACTTTAACCTTCTACAGTATATAGTTTTTGAAATATACAATTTACACACATACTAACGTATACATATAGACTTCACGAGAAAACTCACTTTACTTCACTCGGTGATAGTCAAAATGGATATTTCGGCTGCCCATACATTGATCGGTACACATTCACTTGCAGATGAGCAGAAATACAGCTGAATGTACTTTTGAGGGTGGGTAAAATGAAAATTTAGGCGAAAATTGTACAAAAATGTTTTTTGCCTATGCATTAAGTTCTGTAGTTTGTATGCGGAATTTAAAGAACATTTATTCAAAATGTGTGCTAGGCTAAAGAAAAAACTTAGATCAAACTAAGACATTAACTAATATTGAAAAAAATAAAGGTTATGAAGCAAATGATATATGAATCAAGAAGGTGAAGTTCTGAAGTTATTTTTTTACCAATGGAGCAAAAAAGCTTTAAGAAACCGTTTTTGAATTGATGACTTGAATCAAGAAAATTATTGGGCGGGGAGGGGGGAGAGTTAAAAGTTCCTGTGATAATATTTACTGGGTTATTTTTAAAGTTTCAAAAAGTTTTATTAACAATTCAACAGTTGCATAAATTAAGCCCTGAAATTAGCTTCTTTATTTTATTAACGATTAAGTTTATAGTTGCTATTATTTATTTTGGTATTGGCTTAAATTAAAAAGCTTATCCCACCAGTTAATCTAATAACCTAACCTAGACGTAGCAGTTATTATAAGATAAGCAGTTATAATAATAAAAAAAAAATGCTCTTGCTCAACGACTATTCCAAAAATAAGTTAGCATATGAGTGATTCTACAAAAATGGGCAAATTTATGTTCCATGCTGATTGCTCTTTTTGTTTTTAATTTAATAAAAAGCTATTTTGGGAATATTTTTATGCGTCTTTTATTCTATAATTTTCGTTATCAACAATGTCAATATTTAATTATTATTCATTAAAAAAAGAGGATATTAGATTGAAATGTCATCCACATGCCCTGTCCCATAGGTGCAATTTTCACAATCAATGGAATATAGATTTAAAAGAAATAAGTGATTTTTTTCTCAAGAGTTTTTTATTCATAAATATGAATGTGCGCAAGATGTATATCACAAAAAAAAGCAAAATAATTTGAAAATAATGTCTCTAAAAGTTAATCTAAACTTTGTCCCAGCGATTATCAGTCATCCAGATGTCTAAAAAGTATAAATATTTTTCTCTGAAATGTTTTAATTCAAAATCTTGTAACACATCTTAAAATAAAGCACGGAACTTTGTTATTCCTGGCTGAGAATTAATTTTGCTGTTCTGCAATTACTTTTTGATAAAAAGCAAGCTAAACTCAACTTTCAAGGCAAGTGTTTTTTATCTTTGTCATTAACATGCCCCACAGAATGCATGTAAAATGTACATGTAAGTAAATTTTGATAATGAATAATCCTAAGGCTTACATTTGTGGGTTCTAATTCGAAGTGAAGCCGAAAAATATTCAGATATGACTTTTTAAGAACGCAATTACTTGTGTTTTGTCATTCACATGCCCTTTTTCTATTGTAATTCACATGCCCCAATAGAAGACACGTGGATGAATCAAAAGCCAAACTTTGTCAGTACAATGTTTAAAAATTATGTCTAACAGTTTACTGGTTGAAAAATTTCATTAATATACCTATTGTGTTTGTGTTATTTACATACTTACTGTGTTTTATTCACATACCCATTGTGTCATCCACATGTCCTTTTTATCATTCACATATGCCTTCAAAAAAATAAAAATCCAAAATATAAACATTTAAGCTCTGCTGATATTCTATTTTAATTATGTAACTTATCAAGTGTTTTGCTGATTTTTTTCAGATTTTTAATTTTAAATTAATTTTTTGAAATTTACATGTTAGAAATATTCCTGTTTTTGTAGAATCACCCATATAAGGCATTTTTACTTTCATACTCGGTATCGAAAAATTGAATTTTCATTCCTTAAAAAGCTTTTTATAGTTTCTCCAAACAAAAAACGTCTTTAAAACATTGAACAATCTTTAAAATAAAAACAAGTCCGTTCGTTTAAAGGAAAAAAATATCATTTCTGTCTGAAACAAATTTATTGTTAAACCATAAAAAAATTCAAAAGAAAATTCCATTTAAAACATTTAATGCCGACAAATTTCCGAATTATAATAGCAACGTAAGTAATAGTAATTGCATGATAAAAATGGACAAAATGAAACTCCAATACGCTTGTCTCCCAAAATCAAAAAGACTTTTGGATCAAATTAACAAAATATTCGAAATTATTGGAGCTTTAGTTTTTTTTAATTCTTTTTGTAACTTATTTTTGTTGTTCTCTTACGGGGGTCATTCCATGCGAAATGAGCAAATCGGCTGTGGCTAACATGTCATTATTTCGGTAAATCATGCATATCTATGAGGAAATGCAAAGTATGAAAGTTTAAAAACTGTTTGTTGCTTTGCTATTGACATTAGAAATTAAGGCTTACGCTAAGCCTAAATTTTCAGAGTTCATTACAGCCAGTTTGTGACTCTATAACTCTTAAAGTTATAAACATACATATGTATTTTAAAAAATAATATTTTCATTCTCTGGAAAAATTTCTGTCAGTAAAGATGAAAATTAAATTTATTTGGAGCTTTCATTAAGTCTGAGATATTAACAAAAATTGAAATCTGTTTTGTTTTCTTCAGGATTCAAACAACTCTGGTAGCTCTTTGAATGAAAAAATAACAGAAAAAAGCAATACAGAGCGTAAAACTATCTATTACTAATTACCTGGGCTAAGTTAATAATTGGTGTCATATTTTTCAATGATGAAATCGTACTTTGAAAAATTGTCTTTTATTTAATATCAAATTTTAATCAGTGCTTTTTTGCGTATTTTTGTCATTAGAATAACTTGAATTCAGGTAAAATTTCATCAAGGAAACCATTTATTGTAAGTCCAGAACGACTTAATCATTTCTTTCGTGTTCCCTTTTCTTGAAAGAGTGTTTATAAAGTGTTTTCTGAAGCCTTTCCGTAATTATTGTGAAATGTATTGTATTCCAGTATGAAAAATTATATTTAATTGTACAAGTAAAAGTTGCTTTTTTTTTAACAATCTCCACCCGTGATGTGGAGAAAGAGTAACAGGTTACTTGCGATAAAACCTATCATTTCAGTGTCTGAGCAAATCTTCATGGAGATTAAAAGAAACTTTTTGGACAGAATAAAAATTAGAAAAAACATCAACAATTTCATCCATTTATTGATTATATTATTATTTGTATTTCTGGAAATATAACTTTTACCCACAAGATCCCCCCCCCCCCCCATAAGTTCCGCATCGTACCTGCACATTTTTTAGAAATTGAAATTAATACTGAATACACTTGATTTTGCTCCTTAGTCGTTTTTCTGTTCCTTTGAATTTCTCAAGCTTCACATAAAATACGAAGAAAATCAAAATGTTGTTTCTGTCTATTTAATACAAAGCTAAGAAATCAAAAAGGCACTATTGAGCTTCTTCACAAATAGTAGACATAATGGCCTATATCCTTGTAAAATTGGAGCAATTTCCAAAGTGTCCTTCATATAAAGTTTTATGCCAACTTAAAGGCGAAAGTGATCGTTTTACGAAATATAATTTCGTTCAAAAAATATTTTGAAAACAAAAGAATTAAAATACAGCTTCAAAAATTTAGGTATTAATTCTATGAAAGTTAACATTGTTGGGAATTAATTTAAATTATGCAACTGAATTCCTTTTTGCGTGAGAAAAATAATGAAAACCTTCAATTTTGTTGAAAATGATATTTTAGGTTTTAACAGTTCAGTTAACCGCTAATTATCATGACTTTTAAAACGTTACCGTAAACCGATAAATCGCCCTTCTCCTAAAATTACAAACACATGTTTCTTTTTGTTTACATTAACTAGTTAAAAAATACAACGTTTCAAAAGTGCAACATTTATTTAGTGTGAAGTTTATTAGTGTGTATATTAGTTTATTAGTGTGAAGGATGGGCCAATTTTGAATTGCATGTAACACCTAAAATAGAAAATTTTAAGCCAAAAACTTTTAGATATGTTATTATATGCACAAAATGAACCTGTGTACCAAATTTTATAAAAATCTATCACCATGTGGCCAATACTTTTTTCTCAATTTCTTTCACGTGGAATGACCCAAGAGAATGCTGCTGTTGCGATTTTGTTTTCAAACTTGAGAACTAAAAATGCACTTTTTTGACTCTCGAAGCTAATAGTAGACATAATACCCTACATTTTTGCAAAATTGACAGTTGTCCGAAGTGTTCCTTATTTAAATTTTTGTGTTTAAACAAAGGGGAAAATCGTCATTTTACAAAATGTCTCTAAGTTTAAAGCTGATTTTGCGGAAGGAGTTTAAATGAAACTCCAAAAGTAAGGCATTTGTTTTATGATACCTGGAACTTTACTGGGTATTAATGTAAGCGAATGTTAATGCATTCTTTAAAGCTCGAGAATAAAAAATAAAATGCTTAATTTTGAGAAAATTGTGTTATTTTCAGTTTTTACAACTGAGTAAAAAATTAACTATTGCAATCAAACTAGTAAATGCGAGGCTGATAAATAACCTTATTCCATAGATTACGGCTATTATATAAATTTTTTTCGTTTGCATGACGTAAGCAATAAAATATAGGGCTTCAAACATACAACATTTAGCATTTGTGCGGAATGATGCTAAATAATGCCATGTTTCAGTTGCATGTAACGACTAAAATTAAAAATATTGAGCCAAACTACACTGTTCGACAAAAAAAAACCTTGAAAATGCTTCTGGTATTTTGAAGGCTGATTCTTATGTAAAATGACCCCCTGAATCCGAATATGACCCCCGTTTTCCCCCATCACGTCCCAATTTTTTTTAAAACGCCCCCCTTTTTTTTCATTTTTCCTTAGTTTCAGGGCTATAATATTTTTTTTGGAGGGGAAAGGAGCCTTATATTCACCAATAAATTTTTTTGGATGTCAAGAGAGACTCAAAGTTTAAAATCATGAGCACCGAGAAAAAATCGGGGAACTTGGGGGGCGTGGCCCCCCAAAATATTTGAAAAATCACCAAAAACGATCTTTTTAGTCTAGTTTCTTTAAAAAGACCTTTAAAACATTTTTTTCGGTGCAGAACCAGAGTATAAGATCCGCTCCTATGGCTCCTGGGTCAGAAAAAATTTTCACGCTGTAAATTTTTTAAAAAAAAATAAAATAATGCTTTAAAAATCGCACTTTGCACTCGAGTTTTAAAGCAGGTCTTCAGCCAAAAAAAAAAAAACAAAATTGTGGCTGATTCTTATGTCAAATGACCCCCTATTTCCAAATATGACCTCAGTTTCCCTCCTCCACCCCCTCTTTCCAGAGAGTCCCCCCCCCCCCCAATTCAGAGTCATTTTACTAATTCGGAGGGGAAAAGTACATTAAGTAACCCGTAAACATAATTCTAAAAGGCAACAGAGGTTCAAAGTTCAAAATCATGTACATGTGTACCGAAAATATAAACTAGGGCGGTATACCTCCCCCCTCTCCCCCCCCAAAAAAAAAGAAAAGAAAATTCAATACTCTGATTTTTCACAAAAAAAAAAAAAGTTTAAAACGTCTTTTAGAAAAACAAGAAAATATTTTTTTTGGGGGGGGGAGGGGGGGGGGGTTTACACCGCCATAGTTTATATTTTTGGTTCACATGTACATATTTTGAACTTTGAACCTCTGTTGCCTTTTAGAATTATGTTTACGGGTTACGTAATGTACTTTTCCCTCCGAATTAGTAAAATGACTCTGAATTGGGGGGGGGGGACTCTTTGGAAAGAGGGGGTGGAGGAGGGAAACTGAGATCATATTTGGAAATAGGGGGTCATTTGACATAAGAATCAGCCACAATTTTGTTTTTTTTTTTGGCTGAAGACCTGCTTTAAAACTCGAGTGCAAAGTGCGATTTTTAAAGCATTATTTTATTTTTTTTAAAAAAAATTTACAGCGTGAAAATTTTTTCTGACCCAGGAGCCATAGGAGCGGATCTTATACTCTGGTTCTGCACCGAAAAAAATGTTTTAAAGGTCTTTTTAAAGAAACTAGACTAAAAAGATCGTTTTTGGTGATTTTTCAAATATTTTGGGGGGCCACGCCCCCCCAAGTTCCCCGATTTTTTCTCGGTGCTCATGATTTTAAACTTTGAGTCTCTCTTGACATCCAAAAAAATTTATTGGTGAATATAAGGCTCCTTTCCCCTCCAAAAAAAATATTATAGCCCTGAAACTAAGGAAAAATGAAAAAAAAGGGGGGGCGTTTTAAAAAAAATTGGGACGTGATGGGGGAAAACGGGGGTCATATTCGGATTCAGGGGGTCATTTTACATAAGAATCAGCCTTCAAAATACCAGAAGCATTTTCAAGGTTTTTTTTTGTCGAACAGTGCTATTTTAGATATTTCTATATATGCATAAAATGAACCTGTGTACTAAATTTCATAAAAATCTATAACCATGCGGCCACTACTTTTTTCTCATTTTTGCTCATTTTACATGAAATGACCCTTACATGAAACCTTTCTATGATGGCGCAAATCATCCTGAAGTTTTCCGTCGCCCCTTCGAACAAATCAACGAAGAACGAACCGCAGAAATTCAATTTAAGATATAGGGAAGCACGTGGTATAAGCGCATTAAGTCCTGCTAAAAATCCCTATTCTGAAATGATTTCCCCTTCATTCCAGGAAAACAGCAGGTGTTCAGTTCACTCTTCCAGCACCTTATTGTCCACTTCTTATCTCCTACCCCTTTGCATTCATGGTGACAGGTCGCGATAGATAAGGCTTGGGCGAATTATGGGTAGAACCGCATTGAAAATATCAAATTTCACAGTTGATTGATTTTCACACCAAATCTTACTGTAACGTTGTAAGTTGCGTGGATTTGCACAATGTTCAAACAAGCAAGAAAGCAAAAAATGAACCAAAATTCTGATTTTTAGACGTCGTTTGTCTCAGAACTAAGGTTTTTATTACCAAATAATTTTGACTTCGATGATTTTAGCTTGTAGACTATAAGTAATGAACGAATGCTGAATTACTAAAATTTGTTTCCGAGAAAACCTCTGAAAACACTCATTAATAAGTTGAAAAAAAATAAAGAAAATAAATCAATTAAGAGAATTGCATCAACAACAACGACACACGCACACACTTCGTAACTTTGCACACAAGGAAAGTTGCTAATGCGCAGTTTATGAATAAATTTCTTATTATAATTTTAAAAGAAATTAATTTTAATCTCAAACACTTTAAATGGAGGGTTATTAATACGCTTTTATTACTTTCACACGTGGGTTTGTTCGTATGTATCTCTGAATAAAAGGTAAAATTCACGTTCTTTGCAAATATAAAAGTAATATGTTTTTAATACTATTATTAATACTAAAGGCTATACTAAAGGCTAAACTATATTTAAAAGCGTATATTTTAGTGTTTTAAAACTATATTTTGATTAAAAAAATAAATACCTTTGTGCGATAGATGTAAAGTATAAATCCAACGTTAAAAATGCACAAATATACAGGTATACTGCAGACACGTGTTTTGGGGCTACAAGGAGCCCCTTTTTCAATGCAAGAAGTGTGAGCTTTAGGAGGAAGAATCATCCTTTTATCGGATGATTCCCCATCCTAAAGCTCACACTTCTTGCATTGAAAAAGTGGCTCCCTGTAGCCCCGAAACACGTGTCTGCAGTATACCTGTATATTTGTGCATTTTTAACATTGGATTTATACTTTACATATATTTTGATTATTTTAAATAAACAACAGGTAGCTGCTGTATGGAGCTATGTGTACGGCGATGTACTGTACGGGGAGCTGCTGTACGGAGAGTATATGCTATGTGATGCATGAAATAACCTAATACTTTTTGCTTTATACACGATGATTTATGATAAAATTGGAAAGAGAGAGAGAGAGAGACGTAATTATTTTTCTCATGTAAGCAATTCTTAGTTTCATCTTGAAATGAGGGCGTCATGTAATTCCCCAACGATGCTCTTAAATAGCTGACTATTTTTGACAGCTAATCAGCACCGTCTGTTTTCCAGGGATGAAGAGAGACTGACTAATTACCTAAGAGATCCTCCCGTTTCATAATGGTCCGTCATGCTTCGCAGACCGTGCAGCTTATTCAACCACCACCTCGCTGACTCACAATCTGCTATCGTGTTGACATGCCGGCAGGTCCTATGGGGTGGCCTGTCAAGCGTGGTTGTGTTTGACTTTCTAATAGCTGTGGTTAGATACAACACTGAATTGTGTCGTCAACAGTGTGTGAGGTCTGTGAATTGGCTGTTATCATGAAAAGTTGTCTGCGCATTTTAACCCTATATGCCTCGACGGGATTCAGAAGTCCCGCTTATATTAATTTAATATTATGAATCCTAAATGGTTGGAATCATGCTGGTTTTTGAAAGTACCACTCCTTGTACTTTGATGAGATGTCGACAGATGGTAACTGTGATCGGAAACTGTTTTCTTAAGAGCCCTAAGGCGTAGGGGGTCTTAGACCCTACAAATTAAATTTTTTTTTCTTGTTACATATGTTGTTTGATGCATTTTCAACTTGAAAACAAATATATATATATACAAAAATTCATTGCTAAATTATTTTGGGACATTAAGGGTTAGAGTTTCTTTACTCGTAGTTTTGATTTTTTGGAGGAAAATCATGTCATATGTTTTTTAAATTTGAAGAAATTATTTTTTGTAACGTTTAAGTAGTTAGGAAAGGCGCAAGGGTGGATCTAGAAATGTTTCAATGGAGGGGCGATTGATTTTATTACGTATAGTTTACTACACTTCTTATTTTAAAAATGTTGATCTCATATGTTTTGGACTTCAACTGCGAAATATATTCTGAGGAAAGCCCTGAACCTCTCTTCTGCTATCTTCCGCGATAGTCTAAAATATGCCTTTTATGAGCTTCCATGTTGAAAAGTTACGAGGGGCGAATCCCTCAAGAGAGTGGCGATTGCCCCCTCGCCCCTCCCTTTTATCCGCCCCTGAGAAAGGGATCGTATTCATCACTATATTAAGGAGAGGAGAGAAGTGATAAACAGAATGGACCGTGCATCCCCAGAAATAAAAATAGTGTAGTCTCGATAACTCTAAACCTAAAGTGAACACGAAAATGTGTCGATCTAAGCAAGTGTCAACTTAGGGCGCTTTTCCACTTGACGACACGACAACGACGAAAGTCGGACGGTTTTACTGCAACGATAAGTACCGAGTCGTGCCGTTTATAGCACTGTTTTTCCACTCAAACGATATCGTTTCTCCGAACGGGTCATTTTCCACCGCATTTCATTTCGAGATAGCACTGTGCTCACACGTATATTATTATGGCTCCTCCATTTAACAGATTACGGCTGTTATATTTACTTTACCTCCAGAAAAAGAAAACAAATAACAATACAATATTGAGTGCATGATATTCACAACTTAATTACATTCTCACCTTGTTTTCTTAGAACGAAACGCATACTATCTGCTGGAATTACAGAGCGATAAATGGCGAATCTAATCTCTAAGAGAGCGAATACTCCCAAACAGTTGCCATAGAACTTTTAAAAAGTAAGTCCACGATTCGCCATGATATAGTTGGTCGTCGCAATATTGTTGTTTTGTTTTGTTTTAGTAATTGTAATGCTCTTTAGTACTACGCGAGTATATCCCTATTTCGTTATAATGAAGAGAATTCGCTTATAAATATGTTTCGTTGTCAATCGTCTCTTCGTTGACACCATCGCTTCTGGGCGTATAGATTCGCCATTTATCTCTCGGCGGCGCCAGCACTATCAGAATGAAAATTTGAGTTTTTTTGTAGCATTAAAAATCGTCTGAGAACAATAATGAAACAAAATACCAAATAAAATTATTTTATTGCTACATCTTTTGTTTATCGTCTGCAAATTGAAGTTTATATTTATTAATACAGAGATGCCGAATTTAAACGCCATTGCTATAGTTCGAAGAAAGTAAACAGATGGATGAATATCGTTCCGATTTTAAAGGCGAGACGGATGCCATCCGATACGAATGGAACGACAAACGACAGCGTTTGGTCGGAGACAGCACAATCGTCCTGGAATCGGGAGATGGAAAAGCGCATAGCATATTTTAATGCATTTTGCGTGCTCCAATGTCGGATGACGACAATCGCTTACGATTTATCGTTGCCGTGTCGGTAAGTGGAAAAGCGCCCTTAGCAGTAGCGTACATAGACTAAGGTGCGCCCCCCAGCAAGATTTGTAAGTGCGCCCCCCACCCCCCTATTAAAATGTAAAAAATATTTTCCCCGTGCAACCTTTAGTGCTATTTTTCTGGATCGGGCGCCCTCAAACCTCTTGCGCCCCCCCGCGCCGCGGGGGTTGCGGGGGCGCTATGTACGCCACTGGCCCTTAGAGAGGTTCCGTAATTTTTACTTTTAAAATATTTTCTGTAGTCAATCAGGTCAATTGGAAAGAAATGCACTGCTCTCACTAGGATGAACAATACGTGTCGTGCTGTCAGAGGCGCACCCATGATTTTCGCCTGGGAGGCGCTTGAAGTCCTGGGAGGAACTCTGATACACTCCTTTGGATATATTTTTAAACTGAAGGTGAAAAATAAACAGATTGAAGTTATAATGGGTTTTTATAAAGGGTGGCTAGAGTTCGGACCCAAGTAGCATCAACTCATCGGCTTTTGCTCGGCCGATCATCGAACTCCTCGTAAACTGATCCCGTAACTCACGATGACATCGTTCCGATCAGTATCCGAGCACGGTTTTCGATGAGCTACTTTTCATCGGAAAGCAATATCCTTCTGATCAACTTTCCCGATGAAAATAAGCCGAGCATCCGAAATTGATCCTAAATTCATCGTCACGGGACTGCACTGCTCGTAAATTGCTCCTAATCTCATCGTATTTCGAGCAGAACTCATCGGATTTTGCTCCTTGGATTTTATTTGGCCGATGAGACAACAACATTGGAGCAATTCCCAATGAGAACTCGTTGAATCCTATCATCGGCCGATGAGATTATGCTGCTATGGGGAGTTCTCCGCGGAAATTTTCGACATAGAGGCTCTAAAATACAATTTTAAATTACCTTTGGTCCTTGAAGTTGAAGAGGAGAGATTCCGGAGCTATCACGCTTAAAACAGATTTAAAAACCATTTTGGAAGACATTAGACAAAAGAGATGGTGCTGAGATTCCCTACTGGAAATATTTTGGGATTGAAATCCCAAAAACTAATTTTATACTACTTTTGGGGAGAAAGAATGGGGGAGGGGCAGTTTTCAGAAATTTGCTCGAAAAAATAACTCAAAGTTATCTTTGGTAAAATTAGGAAGAAGGTTTGAGGTTCGGTGCTCTCTCCCGGAAAATTTTCAATGTTAAAGGGGAGAAATAATGCAATTTCAGTCTATCTTAAGTCTTGTCAAAGGGGCTCATTTTCAGGCTTTTGGGAGGGGATTAAGCCCCTTATCTAGCCCCCCGTGGGTGCGCCAATTCGTGCATTATTTCTTTTGAGGTCTGCAATGCTCACATTTCTCCAACAATTTCCTAGCCCTAAGACTGCACTAACAGTACAGAATGTGGTTGCTGACTCCTCTGGGTGCGAGGTAAAGTTCGAGACTATCGGTCACTTGCCAGTAGCAACTAAATTTTTTTTTCTGGTAACTACTAAATGTGATGTTGGTCGCCAAACTGGCGGCCTACTTTTTTCTGAACAAAACTACAAAATGCCGATGCATCGCTGTTATTATGGAAAGAAAATAGACATCAGTATCGTCACTGTCGGTCAGTGTTAACTTGGAGCGAAAATCGGCCCATCTGATTTAAAAAACATCTAAACATATATTTTCAGTCCAGAAAATGCAATGAAACTTATCAAATATGACCAAATCTATGACTAATCAGCAAACAAAATAAAATGTTTAATTAACTTCAAGTACGCATGTATATTCATTGCCTCTATCTTTCACCTATGTGAGAAAATCACTTTGTCCTTTTAATTTAAAAAAAAAGAAACCTTGCTGTTGAGGTCTTTTTGTCTCAACAGCCAGTAAAGATATTTTCCCAGTTATCCAACACATTAGAATAAGAAGTGAAAGTTAAAATACAAACGTCATTTCTCATGAAAGTTGTTTAAAGCATCAAGTTAAATCGAGAGAGATGAACGGTCTAAAGTCACTAAAGGAAAAAATGGTGTTAAGTAATGAAAGTAAAAATGGTGAAGATCTTGAAAGTAAAAATCATTTTTCTTTCTGCATTGTCGAGTCATTCGAGCAGAAAAAGATAGATTAATACTTTCTTAACCTATTAAACACTGTCATTATATAACAAAAGCAAAATTCGTATTAGTTTCACTTCATGTTAAGTTCTATTCAAATCTTACTTGAGGCGACTGGAGAGTGATACACTTCACTTTAAAGCGAGTGAAAGTTTTAATAGGCTTACAAAGATGATTGTGAGTGGTTTTAGCGATGTTTAAACCTTCACGCTCAGTAGCTTTGCGTTTTCGATGCTGTTGTACGATTATCATGCATTTTGCTCTTTGATGAGAGAATGCGTAGCGATTCCTAAGATTTGAGCCTGCTTTTGTC
>JAXGGA010020740.1:0-17751 GCA_038373865.1 Uloborus plumipes | reverse complement strand
AATGTAAGCATATGGTGAAAATAACCCATATGATTCAATATGAAATCTCAGAATTTTAACTAGGAATCTGCTGGTAACTCTAAAGTTTATATTATAATAGGTATCTAATAATATCCTTAATTTTAAAGTTTTGAATTAAAGTTGATCTGTTAGTTGTGTACGTACCTTCTACTTGACTTTTCATTCAGTGTTTATACTTAAATGATATATGTTTCATTTTGGAAGTTGATTTCTAGACAAATTAAACATAAGCATTTTTTTTTAGTTACAAATGTACGAAATCAAAAGTGGATATGGAAGGAATGATCACTCTTGCATTTTGGTGGATAAACAAATATCAACTTCAATTTACTTTTTGTTCATTCTCAGGATGTTTTATAACCCTGGACTATTATTTGTGTTTTTGATTTATGGAAATGTTTTAAGATTACTACATTTTATTAGCTTCATTTCTAAATATCTAGATTTCTTCATATATTTTTTAGCTAAATATAATTTAATGCTAATTATTTATTTCATAACTTTCAAGTTATACAAACAAACTGATAATTTTTAACAAGAACAAATTGATAATTTTTTGGGCAATTTCTGGTTCCAAGGAATAAACAATCATTTAAATTTAATATAATTTTGTTCATGGTTTATTGTATGGTATAATTGTCTTTTACTTAAAAGGCAGCATTTTATGTAGGCACCAAAAAAAAAAATGAGAGAATAGTTATTACATTTTTTAATGATAAAAGGATGAAAATAAGCAATTACAAAATTACAAAACAGTTAAGATATTAAAAATATATACATTATTCCTCCCAGTGATCTGCGCCTTCATTGCAGCAGTAACTTTTGTATTGTTCTCTTAACAATTTAGCATTAGTTCCATAATTGTTACTTCCAAGTTTTTTTACTGATGCCAATCGTTTCTTTCCCATTAAGGCTTCTAATTGGTCTTCAGTGACAGGACAATATGCTTGAGACTTTTCGACTAATAAATTGTGTAAAACACAAGCAGCCAATACCATTCGTTTCACATTTTCATCATTGTAGTTAAGTGGTCTTTTAAAAATTCGGAATCTTGCAGCAAAGATCTCGAAAGCATTTTCTACGACGCGTCTGCCTCTGCAGATTCTTTTGTAGTAAGTCCTTTGTTCTCCAGCAAAGGCTGTTTTCTTATGAAATGGGCGTAATAAATTTGGCATTAGGGGGAATGCCTCATCTCCCACAAGAAAGTATGGGTAGACTATATTCGACTCTGGTAGCTCATCTGGTGTAGGGAATTTCAATTTGTTTTTTTATCAAGTATTGGCCAATGCAGTTTTTTTGAAAATTCCCCCATAAGACTCACTACCATAGTGACCATAGTCTACCATCAGAAATCTGTAATTTGCATCAGCAACTGCCAGTAATACCGAGCTGAATACACCTCGGTAATTGAAGTAGATTGACCCTGAGTTAAATGGAGCTTCCCGTAATACGTGTTTGCCATGAATACTGCCACAGCAGTGTGGAAGTTGCCACTTCTCTTGGAAATTTAAGGCAATTCTTTGCCACTCCTCTGGCGTTTTTGGGAAAGGAAGATATTTAGTTGTTAAACACTTCTAAATCGCTATACACACTTGTGGCACTATTTTTTGGATGGTTTGCCTTCCAATTCTAAATGAAAAATTCAAACTTCTGTAGGTTTCCCCTGTGGCCAGAAATCTGAAAATAAAATGAAAAACATTGAAATGAGATGATATTGAATGAAATAATTGAAACACTTCATATATCCACAGAATCCAAGAAAATAACTTATGGCTTGAAAGTTTTTGCACTCCGTAAACAATAATCCCATCCCCAGTCTCCAAATTAGGCGGTACTATTTGAAAGTGTGTTCTTTATATCTAGTTTTCCCAGGCTACATGTCAAAAAGGACTTGAAAAACTGTTCACGGCTTCACTTAAATGAATACAGTGGTAGCTGCTTACATGAATCACTTTTGTCCTACACAACTTTGATTCAGGTTGGTTGGTTGGTTGGTTGCTTTAGGTTTTTTGGCACAAGAGCCTTCATAGGCTATGCTGCGCCAAACAACGCTGTGGCAAACATATAGCAAACCTAAAATTTAAAAGTACAGCAGCTATAAAAGTTTTAAAAATTTAAAAACGTTATCAATACAGACATTTATACAAAGTTAAAATCTTTAGGTAAAACCATAAATCTGATAAAACAAAGCGAGACACAAACAATAGGATGGGGATAAAATTACTAAATTAAGGACATAAAACCAATCTCATGTAGAAAGGGAAACAAATTGGGGTGGAGTGTGTCCCTAGTAACTCCGTCAAAGATGGATAAAAGTTATTAAAATATTTAAAACGTATACGATTAAAATTTGTGCAGTTGCAAGAATGTTTCTTGCAGACAGAATATGGCCGGTTGGTGCGTTTCTACAAGATCTTTGACGTCGGTGACATTATGCGAGTAACTCTGACAATTCCGCGAAAGAATGCTCAGGACCATGATGAGAAAAATTAGGAAGAACGGTCAAACTAAAAAGCGGCGCATTAGGCAGAGGGGTCCTTCCACCCTTCATCGTCGGATGGCGGGAGTTCTTCAAATGCTATATCATTAATTTCATCGTGAGGGGGAACAACTTCCTCAAGAGAAGACTTAATGAGCTTCGTTTTCTTGTTAGAGTACAAGTCCTCTTTTTTAAACCCATAAAAATTTGGGGGCCTCTTGTTTCGAGGAAACCCCAATTTTAGCCCGTGTTTTAATCAGTTTCTTTTTTCTATAGTTTTCTTTGGATTTTGCGTATTCTTGGTTGGTTGGTTGGTTGTTTTGGGTTTAGTGGCGCAAGAGCCTTTGTAGGCTATACTGCGCCAAACAATAACCGATAAAGCATACGAAAATTTTTAAAACCTTTTAAGACATACACAAAGATGAGGTTTAAAATTCTAACCAATCAAGAGAAAGAAATGACTAAAAATTTTAAGTAAAATCAGAAATATATAATAAAACAAAGACAAAACACTCATGACGAAGTTAAAACCACTAAATTAGAGATATAAAACCAATTTCATATAAAAAGGAAAACAAATTAGGATGGGGTGGATCCCCAACTATTCCGTCAAAAATGGATAAAAATTATTAAAATGTTTAAAACGTATGTGATTAAAATTTGGGCAGTTACATAAAATGTGTAACACTGTCTGGTTTACATTGCAGTTAAGACATGTAGGTGTAGGTTCGCGGCAAAGAAGATATTTATGCGTAAATCTCGTGTGACCAATGCGAAGCCGAGATATTATGACTTGGTCCCTTCTTTTAGCCCCTAGGGATTTAAAGCCTTTGGTCAGTGGCTGGATGGAATGCAATTTATTTCGCGTTTCTCCATCCCAGTCACACTGCCATGAAATGTTAAGGCAGTCTGTAACATAATTTTTAATGTCTTCATAAGGTACGAGATTTTCCGTACAGGAACTTGCCGTCTTGGCAGCTGTATCGGCTGCCTCATTTCCAGTAATGCCTACATGGCCGGGTATCCAACAAAAAATAATATCAAAATTGTTGTCTTTTAGACTATTGTATACGTGAAAAGACTGAATAACTAATGGGTGACTATTGTTGTTGCAGTTAATGAGAGCGTCAATTGAGCTCTTCGAATCTGTGTATAAAATCCATTTTATATAATTTGATTCTGCTATTGTTTTTAAAGATGTGGTTATGGCTTTTATTTCCGATGTGAAAACAGAGCAAGTTTTATTTAATTGTTGTGCGATTGTTTGGCCATCAATTACTGCTGCGAAGCCGACATGATCGTTTGCTTTCGATCCGTCGGTAAAAATTTCATTATGTATAAAATATTTTTGCTTCACATCATTGTAAATCTGTAGGTAGACTGAATCGGGTGTAGTGTCTTTTTGATATTTACTGAAATCATGAAGGACAGAAAAGTTGCATTCATTCCATGGTTCAATTAGTTTTGTTGCGTTGTAAGTATCAAAATCTGTAATTTGTAAGTCATTAAGTGCCTGTCGCATTCGGATCCCAAATGAAGGGGTGACCGAGGGACGGCGTAAAAACAGGTCTGTATTTGACGGATGGAAAATATATAAATGCAAGGGATGGTTCATGTTCTGTTTGATTTTAAAATAGTAATTTAGAGAAAGTTTCAGTCTTCTATTGTGGAGTGAAGGTTCGTGAGCAATTATATATAGGCTGTTAATAGGTGATGTTCGAAAAGCACCTGTAGATATACGTAATGCCTGGTGATGTACAGTGTCCAGAGTTTTAAGATAGGTTTTAGCGGCTGAGCCATAAATTTGGCACCCGTAATCAAGTTCGGAGCGTATTAGAGCCCTGTAAATTCTTAACATGGAATCTGTGTCAGCGCCCCAAGAAGTGTTAGCCAAGACTCGAAGTATGTTTGATTTTAAAGTACTTTTCTTTTTTAAATCTTGCAAATGTGGAATAAATTTAAGTTTGTTATCCAGGGTGATCCCGAGAAATTTTCCTTGTTCTTTTACAGATATCGGTTGATTATTTATGAGAAGATTTGGATCGGGGTGTAGACCTCTTTTACGGCAGAAATGGATACAGAAGGTTTTTTGAGCTGAGGACGAAAACCCATTTTCCTCTGCCCATTGAGAAACTTTATTGATAGCCATTTGAAGCTGTCTTTCAATGGCATTCATGTTCGTTGACGAGAAAGAGATTTGAAAATCATCAACGAACATAGTACCCTTGACAGCAGGAGGAAGTTGTTCGAGTAAGTTATTGATTGCTATGAGAAAAAGAGTTACGCTCAGCACACTTCCCTGGGGTACTCCTTCCTCTTGGGAGGAGGTGTCTGACAGGGCTGACTTGACACGTACGCGAAAAGTTCGATGTTTAAGAAAATTGGAGATAAAAATGGGTAGATTCCCACGTAACCCATACTCATGTATGGTTTTGAGTATCCCATATCTCCAGGTACGGTCATATGCTTTTTCCATGTCAAAAAATACGCTCACAAGATGTTTACGTTTCAGGAATGCTTCTCGGATTGAGGTTTCCAGTAGCATTAGATTGTCTATGGTGCATCTACCGCGTCTGAATCCGCTTTGATGTGAAGCTAGCAGATGATTCACCTCCAGAGTGTACATCAGTCTGGTGTTGACCATTCGCTCCATCAATTTGCAAAGACAACTCGTTAGAGCAATTGGTCTGTAACTTTCGGGTTGATTGGGATTTTTGTTAGGTTTAAGAATAGGCACAACAATTGCTTTTGTCCAGAGTTTTGGGAAACAGTTTTCAGACCAAATCCTATTAAAAAGATACAAAATATTGTTTAATGAGGTTATGCTTAATTTTTTTAACATCAAATTATGGATATCATCTGGACCAGGTGTAGTGTTTTTGGCTTTTTGTAAGGCACTATTTAGTTCTGTAAAAGTAAAATTTGTGTTGTATATTTTAAAAGTATTTGAGTTAAAATTAAGTGATTTTCGCTCTTTGAGCGTTTTAAAAGCAAGAAATTTTTGGCTGTAACTATCTGCCCTAGAGACTTCTGCTAAATGAGTCCCTAAGCAGTCGGCCACTTCTTTAAGCTCAGATAGCGTTTGTCCATTCTTCTCCAGAATGGGAGCACAGCTTGTTTTATAATTTCCAGCGATTTTCTTAATTTTATTCCATACGATTTTAGATGGAGTGGACGTCGTGATTGTGCTGACATATGTACGCCACGAGTCCCGCTGGCTTTTCCGCCGAATCCTCCGAGCTTCAGCACGAGCTCGTTTAAGTGCCACAAGATTTTGCGTGGTTGGATATCGACGAAATGTGCTCCATGCTTTTCTCTGATTTTTATAGGCTTTCTGACAATCAGAGTTCCACCAAGGCTTAGGAAATTTGATCCTGCCCTTAGTGGTTCTTGGAATAGCTATGTTCGCTGCATTTAGGATAATGTCTGTTACTCGGCTTACTGCTACATCGATGTCAGAATCATTCACTACTTCCAAAGTTATTTCTGCCAACTGGGTAAATGCTGACCAATCAGCTCGATCAAGACGAAAACGGGCTTGCTGCTGCTCATTATAGTTGCAGCGTCCAGTAAAGGTTAACTTGATCGGGAAGTGGCCACTGGTGTAGAAGCCACCTTCCACCTCAAAATCCCAGAGTGGCAGAAGCGAAGGTGAGCATATTGACAAATCGATGGCATGGTATGTCTGCGTAGGAAGATGGAAATATGTATTTTCACCGTTGTTAAGGATGCATAGATCGTTGTCACCAATAAAATTTTCTATTACCAGTCCTCTGCTGTTTGTGTCTGGACTCCCCCAGAGAGGATTGTGGCCATTGAAATCCCCCAAGATGATAAATGGGGGTGGAAGTTGATCTATCAATGTCTGCAATTCCACGCTTCTCAAGAAGGTGGAATATACACAGAGCAAACTGTGATGAGCGAGTGAAGGTGAACACGCGCAGCTACTGCCTGAAGGGACGTGTTGATGTTGAGCTGGCTAGATGCGTAATCAGTGGAGATTAGCATCGCCACTCCTCCACAACGACGGTCACCTGACAAGCAGTCCTTGCGGTGTATATCAAAACCTTTCAACCTCGGTCTATCAACAGGCGACAAGAATGTTTCTTGCAGGCAAAAAATGGCCGGCTGGTGTGTTTCGACAAGATCTTTGACGTCCGTGACATTATGCGAGTAACTCTGACAATTCCAAGATAGAATGTTCAGGGCCATTGAGAGAAAAAGGGGGAAAAACGGCCAAAAGAAAGAAGGACGCCTCATTTGGCTTGAACGTCCGTCCATCCTTCATCTTCGGATGACGGAATTTCTTTAAATTCGACGTCCTCTACTTCATCATGAATGGAGTGATGAAGTGATTTGGTGAGTTTTACTTGCTTGTTAGGAAGCAAGAAGTCCTCTTTTTTAAAAGCAAAATATTTAGGAGGCCTCTGTTTAGAGGTAGCTCCAATTTTAGCACGCGCTTGTATAATTTTCTTTTTTTCAGTGCATTTTTTCGAATTTTGTGTCTTTGGTACAATTGAAAAAAGTGATTCAGCAGGATTTATGTTTACCATTTGCGTTTCTTTATGTTCATTTAGTTTTTTCGGAGAAGTTTTTGCACTATTGGATTGCTTTTGTGTAGTTTTGGGTTTGTTAGTTTGAACAGAATTAATTTGGGTTCGTGCCTCTGTTTGTGTGCTGGAACTTTTAAAAACCTTTTTAATTGCTGCAGCATAAGATAATCCAGTTGTAGGGGTACGGCCTTCAACAATTTTTCGTGCCTCAGGATAAGATACGTTTTGGGTCGTTTTTATGACTTGAATTTCTTTCTCGAGGATCCATTTAGAGCATTTTCTTGAGTAAGAGGGATGGTCTCCCTTGCAGTTGACACATTTAAATTCCTTCGTACATTCATTGCTATCGTGGCCGGGCTCAGAACATCTGGCACAAGCAGTTGTTCCACGGCATGATAGCTTGGAATGACCGAAGCGCTGGCATTTAAAGCAACGAAGAGGATTTGGAATGTATGGTCGAACTGGGCAAGAGAGGTAGCCAGCCTTGACGCGTGGTGGGAGGTTAGGAGTACTAAACGTTAAGATGACATGTTTAGTAGGTAGTATCTCTCCATTACGTCGGATGGTAATTCTTTTAACTCCACTCACGTGCTGGTCTTTCATCTCCTCTAGGATTTCAGTCTCCTGAGTGTAAAGAAGGTCTGGCTCTGAAATGATTCCCCGAGAGAAGTTCAAAGTGGCGTGTTCAGAAATAGTAATAAGATATGAACCTATTTGTTTCATGGCCAATAAAGATTTTATTTGGTTTTGATTATTGATTTCTAGCAAAAGTTCGCCACTGCGTAATTTTTTTAATGATTTAAATTCACCTATTTGATGTACAAGCGCTTTGTTAATGATAAATGGAGACACTTTAGATAGATTTAAGTCTGGATCAGATCGTTTTATTATAAAGAACTTGGCTGTATTATTCGAATTCACATGACGCTCCCCACCAGGGGGAGAAGAGTTTTTGTTTTCAGTTTCCATAAACGGACCGGAGAACTGGGGGGGGGGGGGGGGGAATTGGGTCGAGCCCCTGCGTAGCCCCCCTACACAGGGGTAAGGCTGCATACGACAGGGTTCGCCAGCTAGCCCTGAAGCCTCCCGTATGAGATACCGCTTAGCCCCGGTACCACGCAGCCATCGGCACGGTTGACACACCTTGGCTTGGGTTTTTGTTCCGAAATTTGGTAAGTGTGGTGAGGGAAGGAAGGAGAAACAAATCTCTTCCCGCCGATATTCTGTTTGAGCAACTGGGGGTCACGACTCCGCCCAAGAGCTCGCCCCGAACTCACCACACCGCAAGCCCCCCCACCACGACAAGGTAAACGGACAACGGGGGGGCTTTGATTCAGGAAAAGGTGGGTTTTCTTGTTTTCGGCTATTAGATTAATTAAATCAGCTGATTCAATTAAATACTTTGTGGCTCTTGACGAGTTTTCTTTTTCATGTAACTTATAGACTGCTCAACTGCAGGGGTTTAACATGCATTCACTGAGCTGTCGATTCCACGAAATCAGTTCTAAATTTGTTTAGCAGTATATCAGGGTTAGATTTCATCAAAAAATGTTATTTGTCCTATGAAATAGTGAACAACGAACATGAATAGATACTAGTCAACAGGTAACATCACTGGTCTCTGGTCTGTGTTAAATGTACCATAAAATAATTGATGACATTTTTATTATCAAAAAAATTGTGGTCCCAGGGGCCACTGATCATTTCTTTTTATGGTGTTGTGAGGCGAGTTTTACTGGTCTGGGCCCAGTGAATCAGCAGTAATTTCAAACCCTGCCTAGTAACTAGTATGCCATATTGTAAAATAGATAAGTAAAGCCTTTACTAGGGATTTGTACCATTTAAAAAAAAAAACTAAAAATGACCTTTGTTGTTGATTCCCCAGTCCAAAATTGGAATTGGGTGATTTGAACATGTGGGCGTAGAACCTCAACAACTAGACAGCGTACGGGAACTCGAAAATACATCTAGTTAAGTGTGTGTCAAGTTATTAAGGTTCAATAATTTTCATATCAAAGGTATGTTCTGTATCAATTTGTTAATCTTGCTTACCAACCAATTCCTGTGAAGGTTAAAATTAATACACTGTATTCACTTTTAGCGGATTTGCCTAAATATATATATATATATTTATATCAAAACAGGTAACTATGCAGAATAACGTTATGCAGTCAATCTGATTTTTTAAAAAACATTTTCTTTGGTCAACAAACTGTGCTGAATGCAAATTTCACTCAAACGTGAGTTAAACTCCAATTGGAGTGTCCGCATTTGATCCAAAAATTTCAAAAGTATTCTTTAAATTTTCATATAAAAAATTGAAAAATATATGAAACATCTGATGATGTACCTTTCATATAATCTAATATTATATATGTATTGGTGTACTGTATATGTACACTGCATTAAAAATGCTTTAGGTGCTATGATGGTTTCGTAATTTTATATCATGATTATTTGTCAAGGCTACTAACAAGTGTGATATTTAAGCCCAAAGATTCTAGTAAGACGAGGATAGAATCATATGCAGGGAGGTGCACCTGAGCTAAAAATACCTTCAAAAATTTTTTTATTAAAAAATGAACTAAACAATTTTTTTCTCACTGTAAAATTCCATTTTACCAAAAAAAAAACTGCACAAAAAAACTTTTTTGTTAAAAAAAAATTAGCTAACAAGTTCTTTTTTTCTTTTTTTTTTTTTACAAAAAAGTTAGCAAAAAGTAATTTACAAAAAAAAAAAAAAAATCACTTAAAATATTTTTTATTAATAAAATATTATTATTTATTTATTTATTTATTTTTCGTTAAGAGGAAAAGGCAGAGGGTGCAAGAGCACATGATGCACTGTATGAAATTATAAAATTTACCTAATTGTTAATGCAAGTGTTTCCTCTGCAATGATGCATGTCCTCCAAAACGTATTTTTCTTCTAAATTTCAGGCCCCACAACCTCTAGGATTTCATCAAAAACAGCGGGTGTCATTCTCATGAAGCTATAATACAATATTCATTATATATTGAATATCTCATGTGTTTAGGAAAATGTTTTTAAAAAGAGGTCATTAGATTTCTTTTTTAGTTTACTTACTCGAAATAGTAGGGTAGGTCGTTGGCTCTCAGCTCTCTAATCAACGTAGCGTTGAAGCCAAATTGTTCTCTCTCTTGGAGCATCGTCCTCACCCAAAAAGCAGACTGCTTTCGTTTTTTTTTCCTTTTTAATTCTGATAATGCAGCTGTCAAACAAATCAAGTGTAGCCCGACAATGGCAATTACTTCGTCTTGGCCGTCCATTTTTCCCACTGAAAGTGCAAGAAAATGCTGAATGCATAGAATTCATCTGCAGATAGCATTCTGGGATTCCGCCATCGGATCCGCACTTCTCTTCTGCTCTGAAAACTACACGTTCGGCGGAAACTCAACTGAAACAGAAATTCCGTTTCTGTGTAAGCTTTCAGTTTTCTGCTCTTGTGGAGTTCGGGCCTTACATATATGAATAATATTGATGAGAGGAGTAATACTATAAAAAGTAATGTTTTGATTGATTTCAAGTAACAGGAAGGTGTTGAGAGAAAAAAAAAACAATAAAATTTTTTAGATATTTTTTTCTCACATTTAGCAGGATTTCAGATATTTCTTTCCCGTCATCTAGGAGAGTTGCTATATGTGTCCACAAATTCAATTCTTGAAAACTAAAAAAAAAAATTCTTCTAAAATTAATTTTTACTGACAAAGTCACGTAGTGTGATAGAATTGCATTTTTTTCACCTGCTTGTCTGAAATGCAGAAGCCACAACAAACTATCCCAAATTGTTTTTTTTTTGAAAACTTAAGCTGAAAAAAAATAGTGAAGGGGCATACTTTGATTTTTTTAAACTTGTTTTCATAATTGTAGTCAGGGCTAGAAATAAGCAGACTCGGTCCTCCGCAAATGCACCCTCTTCTCCAGGGGCCCCCATTTTCATTCTCAACTGCCCCGTTTTCTGGCGAGCCTTCGGAAGTACAAGATTTGGCTAAAGTTAATAAATGGGGGAAGACAAAACAATTCTTTATTTGAAGAGTAAGCTCACAGGAGCAGCTCTCATATACATGTTAGAGACACCAACTTTGAGATATGCAACGTCAGTAAAAGTAATTACGGATGCTCTCAAAGCTTTCTTTAAAACACCCGACATCACATATTCAATGACTGATTTTCATTCCATTAATATGGGATTGCAAGAATCTGTTTTAAGTATTGCTCATAGAATCAGGGTGATTACAGCCAGTGTTTTCAAAATAACAAATGTTGATCAGATACTATTGCAAAAATTTCTGTCAGTCGTGCCCCAAACAATGAGAATAAAATTGCTCGAGGAGAAAGTTCAAAAATTTGAGGCTGTTAAGCGAGCTGAAGAGATTGAACAAATTGCAGCATGTGCTGAATCTTATAGAAATCAAAAACATTCCGCGGAACATTTTCTGGCATTAGAAGAGAAAATCAAACAACTCGAGTCCAAAAATTCAGAAAAAGCTAAAAATTTGACCCACACAACAGAGGCGAAACCAAAACGTGACAAAACCGATAATGACAACTTAACACTTGATTCCTCATCTTCCTCTAATGAATTCGGGGAAACTCAAAACACACATAGAAAGTATGTAAATAAACCAAAACTTTCAACAAAAAACATTACCTGTTTTTATTGTGGCAAAAGTAGCCATTTTTAAAGGAATTGTTTCCTTTTTCACAAACATGCTTCAAATAATGCTAGAAGCTATAACTTCACACGTAATTCAAATATTGCTGAACCCAGAAGAGGTTGTTATAATTTCCGTCAAAGATCAAATAATTCTTGAAGACAGAATAATGCACAAACACAAGGATACAATTATTCATATAGAGGGAATAATCGTGGAAGAATCTCACATAGGGGAAATTTTAGTTCTTTCAGAGTATCAGGAGCAAATACTGAATATTGCCCAAACAGACAAGTGTCGAACCAACAAAATTTTTCTAATTTCCTGAATACTTCTGGAAGAAAAAAAAAAAAAAAAAAAAAAAAAAAAAAAAAAAAAGTTTAATGACCAGGGGACTCAAAGTTTTTTTCCTGTTGAGAAACCAAAATCATATACTACATGGGATTTATTTTTGCCTGGCTCCTGCGTTCCAGACAGCAGTGTGTGGTAACATTGGTCAGAATGTGGAAACCTGTAAAATCCACCAATGTTTTCCTGTTTTTCTAAAAACCCCATGGTGCTTCAACAAAATGAACTCTTTGCAAAGAGCACACTTGGGAGTGAACTGGTCAAGACACCTAAACCTAAAGCGAGTAATGCTGTAAAAATTGCAAGGTCCATTTGTACGCAAACTTTATCAGTAGCTCAAACTCAAACTTCACCTCGTAAAATTCAACAGTCAAAATTTCCTTCTGTTGACGCAGTCGAATTTGTCCCAGCTTCATTCAGCTTGTTAAATGAAAATACTAATAGCATTTACAGTAAAATGCCTTTTGTTCAATTGATAATTGGGGACTTATCAGTAGTGGGACTGGCCGACACAGGCAGCTCAATTACAATTTTGCATGAAAAAATATTTGATGAAATTAAAAACAAAACCAAATTTAGATATTTGTCTTCTCGACAAGTTACAATAGAGACAATTAACTCTACTGTTCAGTGCAAAGCCTGCATAGAGTTTTCTTTCAAATTGAACAAACGTGTATTTAATCATAATTTTTATGTAATTAAATAACAATAGTGACTCTTCTTTAATGGCAGTTTTGGGTTACGACTTCCTACTAAAATATAACATGTCCATTAGTGCTGTTGAAATTTCAATCTTGTATGATGATATTAAAATCCCTCTGTTAACTAGTGGTACCAATAATCAAAACAATGATGAAAATAATCAATTAGAAAATGCACCAATAAATGAAATTGAACAAATAAACGCTCTGATTTTTTCGAAAATAATATTGAATCCGAATGCTGAAACATACATTCCCTTGTGTGCAGATAATGCTCAGTGCACTCCAGGGCAGTTTCTCTTTGAGGGAAATTTAAATAAAATTGAAAAGCTAGAATTTTGTGACTCAATCATACAGATTGAGGAACTGAACAAAACTGAAAATGATTTAAAAGTCAGAAATAAATTTTTTGTTTATGTTAAAAATAATTCTGTTCAGCATGTACATATAAACGAAAATTCAAAAATTGGTACTCTCTCTTACATTGAGGATATACAGGAAATCCCTACAACTCAGGTAGAGCATAGCTTAAATTACATCAAAGCTACCCCAGAAATTCTCGAATTGAGAAAAAGGGAATTTGACTTGAAGAATTTTGACTTCTCCCATCTCAATGGGGAACAAACCCGAATCATAACAGAGATTTTAAAGGAAAATTGGGAGTGTTTCTCCTCATCTTTAAAGTCATTGGGGCATACTGATAGAGTGCCAGTTGATTTTTCATTTTCCTCGGAATACCCAATACGGACTCTTCCCTATTCCCATTCCATATAACTTGGAAGAGGAAGCTAAAAGACAGTTAACTGAGCTTTTAGAAGCAAATTTAATCACTCGTCACAATTCGCAGTGGGGTTGTCCTTGTCTCCTTTTTCGTAAAAAAGTTTTGAGCTCGTCAGGAGTACAAAGCTATAGGTTAGCTTTAGACCTTCGTTTCGAATGGCTAAACTGCTGGCATTTGAAACACCGGAGCGGGTTTGAAATATATGGCCGAACTGGGCAAGAGAGATAGCCAGCTTTGACGCGAGTAGGGAGGACAGGAGTGTTAAACGTCAGAATGACGTGTTTGGTATTTACCATTTCGCCATTACGTTTAATGTTTATCCTTTTAACTCCCCTCACATGCTGGTCTTGCATTTCCTCTAATATCTCCTTATCAGAAGTGAATAAAAGATCTGACTCTGAAATGATGCCTCGAGATAGATTAAATATATTATGTTCGGAAACGGTGACAATATAAGAGCCTATGTGTTTAAGTGACATTACATATTTTATTTGTTTTTGATCTTTAATTTGTAGAAGTAATTCGCCACTACGTAACTTTTTAACGGATTCGAATTCACCTATCTGATGTATTAAGGATTTATTAGGGCGATTCTCTGTAAACTGGTAATTCGCTGTCCGGACCGAATATTTTAAAAATAATAAAGTGTAATAAAGTAATTATTGCTCGAAATGCAAGTAAAGCATTAATACTTTGTGGCCCAATTGCATTTGGAGCGGTAACTATTTAAATTTTTTTTCTAGAAATTATCTAAGCGCCAAAAACACAGTCCCCTGGCTGTCCCAATCCCATAGTCTAACTGTTAAAGATAGTATTTCAAAAAACCTATTAACACTACATAAATTTGGCAATTAATATCTAAAAATAGAATAATGGAGCTATATTTTTCTTATGAAATAAGGTATAATTAAGTATTTCAAACACTTAAAATTGTCATGTAAATTCTGTCCGGAGTTTTTTCAAACAGTCCCCTGCAACAAATTCAAAGCTGTAATACGAAAAATCTATAACTTTTGCAAATTATTTTTGGCATGAAGTTTAAAGTAATCAGTGTGAATTTGCCGAAATCGCCGAGAACGGTGTTGAAACGCTACTTTGCTTAGTTTGAGAGCCACATTTGTGATGAAAGTATGCATCAGGGTCGTTGCGAAAACAGTCCTCTGGGATGTGATTTTATTAATATCAATTAATTTAATTATAAAACATATTAGTTATTATGTCCACGATTTCTGCCTAAATTTATAGGTAGTCTCGTAACTAATTATGTTCCAATAGTTTTGCAGATATTACGCAACAAAGAGCAAAAACACAGTCACCTGGCACAGTCCCCTGCATAGTTATACTAGGCGGGGGACTTACCCCCTATCATGATTTATCAGAAAAACACAAACTTCAATTGGCCCTCTTTCAAACCAAAGTAATAGATTCATTTTC
Source organism: Uloborus plumipes (assembly GCA_038373865.1). NCBI lineage: Eukaryota > Metazoa > Arthropoda > Arachnida > Araneae > Uloboridae > Uloborus > Uloborus plumipes. The sequence continues at coordinate 2,757 of JAXGGA010020740.1, read as the reverse complement.
TGAGCAATAGTATTATAATTATACGAACATTTCAAAAAACCGTGCCCGGACAGATTTCGTGTGAAAAATGACGAGTTTACAGAGAATCGCCCATTAATGAAGATGCTGCAGTAAAATTGAACTTAGGGATCGGTGCGTTCTATGATGAAAAATTTGGCATTTCTGTTCATAACGATCTGACGCTCCCCACTAGGGGGAGACGAGTTTGTTTCTTTGTTATCCATAAACGGACCGGAGAACTGGGCGGGAAAAGTGGGGTCGAGCCCCTGCGTAGCCCCCCTACACAGGGGTAAGGCTGCATACGACAGGGTTCGCCAGCTAGCCCTGAAGCCTCCCGTATGAGATACCGCTTGGCCCCGGTACCACGCAGCCATCGGCACGGTCGCCACACCTTGGCTTGGGTTTGTTCCGAAATTTGATAAGTGTGATGAGGGAAGGAGGGAGAAAAAATCCCTACCCGCCGAACTTCGGTTTGAGCACCTGGGGGCCACTACTCCGCCAAGAGCTCGCCCCGAACACACCACACCGCAAGCCACCCCCACCACGACAAGGTAAACGGACAACGGGGGGTATCTATGTTTTGTTTTAAAGATATAAATACAGACATTTCTTCACCAAAAATGTCCATTTAACTTGAGTAAAAATAAATGAATGAATTCAAATAAATAAATAAATAATACAACATGTAGTTTGTTGTAAATTGTTATTTATAAACCTTGATTCCAATGAGTTTTTTAAAAACTGACATTAATAATTGATGTTTAAATGCAGATTGCTTTTAAAATATCTATATTTTTTAATGTCATAAAATGTTTCAAACTCGGTACTTAAAAAACATAAAAGTGAAAATTAGAAAATGCAAAGTGTTTTTTAAACTAATTTTCAATAGATTTTCACACGTGAGAGATTATAATGTTGAGAATTATCTTCTGTAACATTAAAAAAAATCATGAATAAGACTCATTTAGATTACTAAGAAAAAGTAAACATAAATTGACTTACATCAAGTTTCACTCTTAGAACTTGTAGAATCATTGTCGCTGGAATTCAAATTAATGATCAGAGAATCAACTGTACTTTCAATTGATTCGTCTAAATCCCACATTTGTTTTTCTATTTTTTCTGTATGTTCAATACATTTTTTCCATTGTTTTGCTCCAATTTCATTTATGCCTTTTCTGCACAATTCCTCCACATCGGCTAATTTGAAGGTCTTATTTTCCCTCGCCAGAAACCCTTTCACTTGGGACCATATTAGCTCGATGGGATTTTGTTCCGCGTGATAGGGAGGGAGTTTCAAAATTTCTATATTATTTCTTGATGCTATTTCATTTACTGCAAATTTTTCAAATCTGGGTTTATTAGCCTTCACTAAGTCCAATAGCTCTGCTTTCAATAGATCTTCCCCAGCGATGATGTTTTTAGCCTTGAGCCAATCTATAATTTCTTGCTTTCTGGATGATGAATTTGGTATTTTTTCTTCTCTTCGACAATGATACGAAGCATTATCCATCACTACGACAGAGTTTGGTTCCAGATGTGGCAAAATGTTTTTGAAACACTCTTCAAAACAAGCTGCATCCATATCTTTGTGATAGTCTTTGTTCGATTTGAACAGCAGGAGTCCTTGTTGTACAAATCCTGTTGAGCTGCAAATGTGGGTAATTATCAATCTCTTCCCTTTTCCGGAAGGAGCTTTTAATCCAGTTGATAAGCCTGATAAAAAAAGCTTGCTTTGATGTTGTAATCGTCGAATTTGTCCACACCTTGTCCAGTGTATGGCCAGCATTCAGCCAAGTCTCGTCCATATAATATATTTTCCGTCTTTCCTGTATCATTTTCTTGATAGTTCGTAAATATTTTCTTCTCCAGAAAATTCTCAGTTTTTTCAATGAGCGAACTGTTCCACCGCCCCCCCCCCCCTTCCACGTTTCATATTCTTGAAACCTATCTTTTTTTAAAGGCGGTAGAACGTGACACTTTTAAAGTTGGGCAAATCACTGTCATCGTTCACTGCTTTGAGTATCTTGTTCATTGTTGGAATTTCGTTTCGTCGGAAAAAATCGTGGACTTTTCTCCTGATAGCGTGTTTGTCAAAATCATCAATTACATCCAAAATACTTCTGCGGCACTTAGTCCTCTTCGGGGAATGCAACAGCCCATTTTTTTTGTATTCTCGAATGATTCTGTAAACAGAAGCAACAGCAACTCCTGATGCCGTAGCAGCGTATTCAGCCACGTCACTTATCGACACATCGGGTTTTGAATGAATTTCGGTTTTAAAAAGGTTCAAAATAATTTCTTTCTCAGATTTACTGATGTAAGACATTTTCTGCCTCTTTTTTGGCGGACTTAAATCCATACTAATTAATTTAACGCAAAAAGCAGAAGATAAATGTATCGTGTTTTCGAGCAAACAAAAAGAACGAGACTGAACCCTTCGCATATTTTTGTGCTCTGCGTAATGTCAAAATAGAGGCCGACCAACAAGTGAGACCACGATTTGAAGGACACAAGATGGTTATTGGACAGATCGCCCTTCCACATTTTGTGGGGGATAATTCAAGCAAATCTTTCAAATAATAGAACAGACAAGAAGGCACCTTCATTGACGTTACGTATATTGTTGTTGATGAGCGTGGTTGGTTGGTTTTTTTCTTTAGGTTTACTGGCACAAGAGCCTTCATAGGCTATGCCGCGCCAAACGATGATATAAAGTATTTAAAGATTTAAAACGATTTTAAAAGAGACACATAA
>JAXGGA010020739.1:0-17753 GCA_038373865.1 Uloborus plumipes | reverse complement strand
CTCGTGAATGAAAAATTTTTGTTACAAAAAAATCGTCTGCCAAAATAAAAAGAAAAAAAATAACAATAATAAATAAAATACAACAAATGAATAAATAAACAAAAAAATGTCTGCACAGTCAGTCATTTTTTTTCTGAGAATGCATTTCCGCCATGTTTGCGGAGTTGGAGTCGGAATCAGAGTCCTCACAGAAGATTATTCAGAAAAGTACTTTACAAACATTATTTATCGAAACCATTTCCTTAAAAATCTTCTCTTTTTCTCGTTAAAGGTAAAATAATGAATGTATACAAAAACCAAAAAAGAAAGGATCTTGAGTGCTTGAAATACAATATATTTAATAAATCTTTACATTTATTTTAGTTGTTTTTTAGAAGTAGGTCACGTACATTGCGGATACTTTGCTTCATGTTATTTGCTTTAAACTCATTAAACACTTTTTTCTTCTCGTTTGTAGCACCATTTGAGAAGTCTAGTTTAAACTGTTACAAAATGTAAAACATCCACGCTGCAGCAGTCGCATAAATTCATGTCGAAATACACTACTATTTTGTAAGAATTGCAAAATACCGACAAACATTTTAGTTTTTAACTTAGAAAAACGATTTCCTAGCAAGAAAAATGGGATTGTTGTTTCAAAATGGCATATCAGTTATGCAAGGAAAGCTGCTAGTAAGTAATAAAGCTACTGAAAAAAACAGTAAATGCAAAAACAATTTCATTTTACACAAAAATAAACTTTATCTCTTGCTTTTTCAAAAAAAAAAATGTTTTTACGAAAATTATATGTCTTATGTAAATGCCAAGTACACTTTCAAAAGCGATTGACAAGTCTCAGAAATATCATGCACAAATACAGATTAATTTATATGCAATGTGATGAATAAAGATATCTTTAAAAAATTTCTCACGTAACATAGGTAAAATCTTTCAGCATTTGTTCAATACTTTTTTAAGAAACGTATTTTAAATTAAACGAGAATAATGTATCAAGGAATCTCATTTATAATTTCTCTTTTGACTGTGATTTTACATTTCAATTCCCATGATAGTAAAATAAGGTATTTTTATTTCGTTTAGTTCGAGATCAAAAAAGATATTTGACTCTTTTCCTCTTAGATTTTTTCTTTATTTTGGGAGATTTAGCTGTAAAAATTTAAAATACTTTTCTTCTTTTGCATAAAAAAACATTACATTGAGATTTGAAATAGATTTCAATAGAAACATCTGATAATTCAGATAGAAAAGATTTTAAAAAATAATGTTATAAAATTAGAGCGAGAAATGTTTATCATGTCGTAAGAGTAGTAAGCTCAAACGTTACTTCATTATAATACATCAATAAAGGTTTAAACTATCTTAAAAGAACTAAAAATAATAAAGTACGAAACCAATGCTTACAAAAGTAAGTTCTCGTCTAAAATATATATATACTAGCCGGGTACCCGGCCCTACCCGGGTTTCGCCGGGTATGTTGTTTTAGTGACTCTCGTTCATAAATTTTTCAACATTAAAGTGTTTATCTATATACACACTACTTCTGTAAACAATGGTAATTTTTTCTGTCTGGACAAACTAAAAAACTGTACGTAATATAACAAATGCAAGCTACAAATAATGTTTAGGTAAATCGGAAATGTTATAAGCTTGGTACAGGGTGCGGCGGAGAAACTTGCAGACTTGAAAAGTCAACTAAGGGAAAAGTACTTCATGTACCAGTTTACTACTTTTTATAAGATATGGTACCCATTCTGAATTTTTATATTAGTTAGATTTAAAAACTACATCGGGAAAAATGACGGCCCCTGTTAATGATGCACTCATGTACCCTAGATTTGTTGCACTCTTTCGAGCATATCGACTGTTGGGATGTTGGTGATAGTAAGCCGGATGCTATTTTTCAGGCGTTGCAGGATCCGGGGCTTGTCGTTGTAAACGGTCGATTTGAGATACCTGATAAAATATAGTCACAGCGTGTCAAATCGGGGGAGCGGACCAGCCACGATACGTCACCTTTCAAGGAGACGTTATTACTCAACTGGTGAACCACAGCAAGTTTGTAGGGATGAAACTGGAGTTTGTTGTGAAGAATTCGTCTAAGTGTCCAATCAAAAATCCCCAAAAGCAGCAGCGTGTTTAAGCGCCAAACGCCTAGGAGAGCGCAAAAACGACTCCCTAACTTTTTCGACGTGTTCTAGGGTTTTGAAAATCTGTTGACCTCCTGGGCCTCTTTTTGCCACACTCCCACTTTCCCTGAATGTTTTCACCCACAAAACAGTCGATTCCCAGAACAACGGGCTGAATTTTGAACCGAGTTCGGAAGGCACGTTGAGTCGCGGCCATCGAATGATTGTTTGAGAAGTAAGATTCGGCATCGAACGCTCGTTGCCCCTTTGTCCAACGCGTGGCGACAATTAAACTATAAAATAATAAAACTTCAGGACCCTCTCTTTAAAATGAGATTCTTTCCACTCCTTTCTGATCACTCCTTGCTAATTAGCATCCAATTAAAATCAGCAAGTTTCTCTGCCACACCCTGTAAATTAAAATAAATATACATTTACAATATCAATCGCACTGGAGTCAAGTATTTCCAAACATTACACGTAAAATAATTCCCATCATTAGTTTATATCTTTGTGACTATATTGGGGAAAACATCTTATGTATATAATTCAACCGCGACGAGATGGCCGGTGTCAATCAAATGAGAAAACGAGTCTATTCCTTAAAATAGGTAGAGAAGGAAGAAACTCCAGTGTGCCATATTTGCAAGTTAGCGACATTTTGGCAAAGTGATAAGTTTTATGAAATATTAAATAATTCTTCGAGCCACACCTGCATTTGGCGAGGAAGTGAAAACAAGTCTTTGCTTTCTTTATTGCAACCCTTATGTTACCATTTTGTTTTTAAATTTAAATAAACAGTTGGAGGCGCTGCAGTCAATTGCCAATGGCTGCGGAAAGACCAAGACCCACCTACTTTCTTGTATCCAGTGAGAAATCTTTCTCGATTGTGCAAAAATTAAAATAGTTTCTTCTGTGGCTAATTTCTCAAATTGGGAAACCAATTAAAGGTAAGTAAGGTGATGTATTCAAGCTTTATAACCAATGCCGCAATTGTGAACCCCATTCCTCAATTTTCATCTGCGTATCACCTCTTCCTAAAAATAGACAATCCTGAAAAAAGGAGGAGTCATAGGCCATCTCTGCGAAGTTGAATAATACCTAATTCAGAAATTTTGTTGACTATAAACACTTTCTATCCTCTAACTATTGTCAAAATCGTTTTTTTTTTGTATTTCACCCGTTAGCGATTGTTGGCTCAGATAAATATAAAAATCCTTAGAAGGCAATAAATTCCATACTTACTCTAGTGAAGCCTTGGTTCAAAATTTTCAATATGATTACAATCAATATTGTTGCTGCATGGCACCAAATTTTTGCAACAATGGGTTGAAAATTTAATCATTTAATGGGGAAATGACATAAAATTAACTGTTTTCCATAATAACTTTTTTAAACTAAGCTTTTTAGAAATAAATTATAGCTTATCCTGCTCCCTGTTACTGTAGCTATCTACGGTGAAAAAAATTGTTAAAATCGGTTCAGTAGTTTGGAAGATTACCCCGGACATACGTTTTCAAAAGTAGTCTTTTATGTATATAGATATAAATCTCAAGTCCAAAATGGCCGCCGATCATATGTAATAATTTGACACGCTCTATATACAAAGCAGCAAGTGAAAAATACTACGCCAAATCAAAAGCAATAATAAAATTTCATTGCTCAGACAGTAAATATTTTTCTACTCTTTGTGTAAAAAATGAAACACCATGAGGAAAGCACCCGAATAAAAATATAATTTGCATTTTAAAACAAAATATAATCGACCGTATAAATTGGTTGAAATATTTTTCAGCGAAACAACGTCAATAATAATGTAAAATAACAGCCGTCAATCAGCACATAACCAATAAGATTGTGAATAGGGCAGAAGTAATTCGAAAAAAAAGAATATTTATAACCCTGTGACAAACCTATTAGCTTTTGACATCTACGGAGAAACAGATATTGATTAGAAGCGAACTCTTTTATCCCAAAAATACAAAACAAAATGACCAAGACTTGCTGACACGTTGATAATATAGTAAATAATACAGGAGGGTAAAATTACAAAAAATAAGTAATTTTTTTTTTAAGTAACAAACAGTGTTACTAATATCGTTTAAATATTAAGACTTCATATAGAACTTACCATAGAAGAAGTTTTACTAAATAATACTTATTAATTTTCAATTATTTGTTTATGGCTCGAAAATACATTTTATGTTTCTAAGTCTGAAAAAAAAATAGAGTGTGCAGTGAAATAGAACTTATCCTTAAAATATGTACTGCTTTAAAAATGCAAGATAATCCACTGAATAATTTAGTTGGGATCTTTTTCAGCAAAACAGCGTCAAAGTCGTATGTAAAATAAATCAAAACAAATCATCACTTCAACTGATGTCTGGGAAGATAAATGCATTTTTGACGCGAGCATAAACTTTGCTTTGCTTCCGTGCCAGTCTTTAATTAACGTCTGCGAAAAGATAATAATGTTACAGAGCCTTTGCGTAACATCTAACCTGAAAGCTTAATGAAAGGAAACGCCTTATCAGATGAATGTACTGTAGTGCCATTTTTCTAAATTTAAGTTTTCACTTTGATATATTTGAACAAAAAGAAGTTTAAAAGTGAGACAACCCGGTTTTTTTCCAGTTAATTCAATACATATTTATGCCATGAAAGTATTTCAAACTTAGAATTTTTGCCATCAAATAGGTTGAAGAAAAAAAATGACGAATGCGTATGAACCAATGGTGAAACACAAACGTTTGTTAAAATTTTAGTTTTTATCTGCACAATTTGATTGGTGTCAACACCATAATTATGCCCATACCAGCCACCCCCTCCCCCCAATTATTCATGACTACGTAACACTGTTCACTCTGTATATGAATAAATGTGTTTCAAATATATGTGGATTTTTTTTCCATATGTAGAATTACGTAATTTTTTCACTAAAAGTAAATCCGAAATTAATTTTTATTTAGGATAGAATGAAAAACAGTCTAATCCACACACATACAACACATATCAATGAATCATCGAAATATAATGATAATTTCGTGGAATGCAAATGATTTGACTGCAACGTGACAAATCTAAGACCATTTATAAAATGGGAACTATTATAGGTTATTTTAGCAATGAATCAAAGAAATAAAATCAACTTCTAGAAAACGTAAGACATTTTTTTCCTGTTATTTCCGGATAAATTATATTCATGCACGGTTGAACGCTCTAGAGAGTTATTTAAAACATTTAATCGTTGTAATATGTTCAAAACATTCGATTCAAATGTAAACAAAAACGATTGGAACAAAATATGTATCTAGGTCTTACAGACGTAGAGAATGACCTTTATAATCGAAAATATTTAAATAGCTAGAAACAAATATATTGATTCCTTCCATGGAGAAAATTGAATGCGATTTCAAGAAAACAACGTATTTCACTAGACGAATTTGCAGAGATTTTTTTTATGATTATTTTATGTATACTGGGTGCTCTTTCAGTAAAATTTAAAATCAAAGGCAGCATTTAAAATAAATGTTTAATTTACAATGATATGCAGTTTCTTTGTGTAAACAATAGTCCGTCTTAAATAATAAAGCCAGGCAAAAGGTTATTTTTACATTATCTGCTAGCTGCTAGTTTGTTGGGCACTCTTAGGTTATTTAAAATAATTTCTCTCTCCAGCAAGGTTACTCTTCAAACAGACTGATGATTCATAATGAGGGTGGAACTGCAGTGCCTGAATGACATGGCCGAGCTGGCGGTGTATTTAAGTCCATGTGTTTCAATGGAACGTCTCTTAAATTAAAGTTGAAATGATTCGTTTTTAATTTCAAAATATCTCTAATTGAGTTATCAGCCTAGTAAAGTATCTGCGTTACATTGCAAGCGAGCTGAAACGTGATAAAGATTTGTCTATGTTAGTTACATGCATACATTCATGCATTCCTGGATATTTTCTATCGATTAAGAAAATTACAAAGTATTTTAGATGGTAAAACATATCACTTTCCTACTGAGAAGTTATGGCGGCACCTCCTCGGCTGAGTGGTTGCGGCTCTTACTTCGTATACGGGAGGTAGGGAGTTCGATGCTCACCGTTGCCCTGAGTGTTATTTCCATGCCTTTGTGATAAAAAACAAGCCCATTACTGCTTGTGTTATCTGTGCAGTACTCAGAAAAATTCAGGAACGTTTCTGTAAATAATTGGGCAGCTAATGTGCTTAATTTCCACCTGTGAACTTGTCTAAAAAAAAGATGAATGTGTTCTACCATTAGTCAGTAGTTGGGGAAAGGGGGGGGAGGTTGGTGCAATTAATTTTCATTTGACCCTTGTTCCCTCTCATGCTGAAATATTGAATTATGTTATGTAAGAAGTATTTGTTATTAATGCAATAAATACGCTAAAAATGTGAAAATTGCTTCATCTCTAATGCAACTCACAAGTATGATTTTTCTTGAAAGCCTGTCATTATAGATAAATATTATTAGATACATGAGAAAAGACTTTACGTAACGTGTGTTTTTTTAGTACCGGTCTTGCACTTAGAAAATACATCTATATTTAATTTACATAGGAGCGATTCCATACCAAATCACCGAATGGGGGTCGCACGACCGACTCGGATTTTTTTTTAATTTGGTACACAGATTGATGGTATAGAGGTATGAAAAAGCCCAAAAGGAAAGTTACCTGCTTCACTTATTTTCTGAGATACATGCCCTCAAAGTTTGTCCGCCACGTCAAAATACTAAAAAAGTGATGTTATTTAATCATTTTTCAAAAAAATTGTACTCATGCAAAATAAAAGTGTTAGATATCTATGGAAACTAGTTACTCCAGGCATTTTGAAAAAAAATACTAGAACGTTCATAATGAAAATTGCCAAGGTACAGGGCCATTTGAAGTTGTCACCACAAAAACTTGATTTTGCAGATTTTGCTAAAATTCAGGCATTTATTACAAAAAAAGGCAAACAAAACCAAAGGTTTTCTCACTTTCTGGTAGTGTACAGGTCCTCCCTGTAAATTGCTAGGCAATAAATTTTTTGGGTTTCTCACTCCTTCTTGGAAATATTTTAGCTTAAAAATAAGCCATAAGGCAAAAAATGCGTTTTTGGCCATCTTGGCAGCCATTTTTCTCATAAAGGGGAAGCAGTAGAAACTTAAATTTTTTTTTTAAAACAAGCCACTGATATGTTAGCTATTCACAGGAAAAGAGTTTACTTTTGGTTATTTCTCCCATTAAGAGATATCCTGCTGACAGTATATGCATGTTTTTCTCGACGACCATATGCTTTTGTTCCCCCTCTCATGGACTTAAAATTAATTAAACCAAAAAATAATTATATATTTATTATTAGCTGTATTATCTACTCAATATGTCATGAAATTTAATTTATTAAATCATTGAACAATAAATTAGATAATTGATGAAAACAAGAAAAAGTATTTCTCTGATGCCTGAGCATTATGCATTCATAATTATAAAGCACTAAATACTTTCTTGAGAAATTAATTAACATAAATGAGCTCTAAATAGTTATATTATAAGCAATACCCAATCTTGTGATTGGAATACTCCTGTTTTTAATTGAAGAATTTCTTGAATATCACATGAATATCAGGAAAATAAATGAGGTCTTTTCGTTTGATGTAGGATACTTTATGACAAATTTCATTTGATGGGCTACTAACTGAGCATGGTGATAAAGAGCTATTAATTTCAGCATCGAATTCCATTTTACCTTATTAACAGTTAAATATTTATAAAATAATTAAATAAATAATTTAATATAAAGCCATGCTTGAAGAATTAAAATTAGTGCAACTAATTTATTGCCATACTGATCTTTACAAAACTGACATGTGTTGAGCACTGATAAGAACTGACAAGAATAAGTTTACTCACTAAAGTACTAGTTCACAAATACTATAAAGCGTACATTCTATTTTCTACAAAATAATACTGCAACAAAGAACAAGGGTATAAAGGGGTAGGTACTAAAGAATTTCTTGAAAAATCAATTAAAATAAAGGAGCTTCGAATATTTATCTCATAGGTAATACCCAATCTTGTGATTGGATGTTCCTGATTGATGGCTATAAACAGGAGGATACCCTTGTTCTTTGTTGCAGTATTATTTTGTGGAAAATAGAATGTATGCTTTATAGTATCTGTGAACTAATATTTTAGTGAGTAAACTTTTTCTTGTCAGTTCTTAACAGTGCTCAACGCATGTCAATTTTGTAAAGATCAGTATGGGAATAAATTAGTTGCACTAATTTTAAATCTTCAAGCATGGATTTATATTAAATTATTTATTTAATTATTTTGTAAATATTTAACTGCTAATAAGGTAAAATGCTTCAAGAAATTCTTCAATTAAAAACAGGAGTATCCAATCACAAGATTGGGTATTGCTTATAATATAAATATTTAGAGCTCATTTTTGTTAATTAATTTCTCAAGAAAGTATTTAGTGCTTTATAATTATGAATGCATAATGCTCAGGCATCAGAGAAATACTTTTTCTTTTTTTCATCAATTATCTAATTTATTGTTCAATGACTTAATAAATTAAATGTCATGACATATTGGGTAGATAATACAGCTAATAATAAATATATCATTATTTTTTGGTTTAATTAATTTTAAGTCCATGAGAGGGGGAACAAAAGCATATGGTCGTCGCGAAAAACATGCATATACTGTCAGCAGGATATCTCTCAATGGGAGAAATAACCAAAAGTAAACTCATTTCCTGTGAATAGCTAACATATCAGTGGCTTGTTTAAAAAAAATTAAAGTTTCTACTGCTCCCCCTTTATGAGAAAAATGGCTGCCAAGATGGCCAAAAACGCATTTTTTGCTTTACGGCTTATCTTTAAGCTAAAATATTTCCAAGAAGGAGTGAGAAACCCAAAAAATTTATTGCGTAGCAATTTACAGGGAGGACTTGTACACTACCAGAAAGTGAAAAAACCTTTGGTTTTGTTTGCCTTTTTTTGTAATAAATGCCTGAATTTTAGCAAAATCTGCAAAATCAAGTTTTTGTGGTGACAACTTCAAAGAGCCCTGTACCTTGGCAATTTTCATTATGAACGTTCTAGTATTTTTTTTTCAGAATGCCTGGAGTAACTAGTTTCCATAGATATCTAACACTTTTATTTTGCATGAGTACGATTTTTTATAAAAAATGATTAAATAACATCACGTTTTTAGTATTTTGACGTGGCGGACAAACTTTGAGGGCATGTATTTCAGAAAATAAGTGGAGCAGGTAATTTTCCTTTTGGGCTTTTTCATACCTCTATACCATCAATCTGTGTACCAAATTAAAAAAAAATCCGAGTCGGTCGTGCGACCAACTTTTTTTTTTTCGGTGATTTGGTATGGAATCGCTCATAGGCAGTTATATAAATTGTCATCATTATGATACATCTAAGAACCTTAATTTTGTCTATGCACCTTTTTAATAAGTGCAGAAATATTAAAAACTTCGTAAGGCCTGTAAGGTTGAAATATACATGTGTACAAATGTGAGGCTGATAAAATAAATAACGTATATTAGAGATAACTCTTTACCAGTGATTAACCTAAATGAATAGAATGCGGTACAAAAATACATTATATATAAATTGAAAGCACACAGTAAATCATTGAAACATCCCAATAATAATACACGTATGTGTATCAAGCTAGGTTTACAATATATTTGATACACGCGTCTACTATTTTGAGAATAGGTAAGCGCTTATTACGTAAGATTAAATGCACTGAATACAGCTTAAATGCATTGTCGATACAGTCCCATAAGTTGTTGTTCTTTTGATGACTAATATTTTATTTTTGATTGACTCTCCAACGCTGGCCAATCTATCAAATGCAAGTATCTTCATATACCTTTACCACTTGCAGTTGTAGTTGCAATCTATAGTGTCTTTGGTCGCAATCACTTTTAAGGTAATAATACGGCAAGAGAGTACCACTTATTAATTTTTTACCAAACATTGTACTAGGAAAGACGTAAAACATGGAGGAAAATGTAATATTGTTGAAATTATTGCATTGAGTTTCAGAGCATCATCTATGAATATTCCTTAAACACTCAAATTGAATCTTAATTGCAACACACCTACCCTCCCAGGTAGCACGAATAACCTTTAAACGTTTTATAAACGTTTTCAAGCGGTTGTAACAACGTTAATAACCTTTTTACAACGTTTAAAAAACGAAGTGTGCTACTGGGGCTAGTACAAGTCCCAATTACGACTCTGCAAGTTATTTTTTCCCCAACAGTAGGCTATAAACGTTTTTTAAATGCATTCATTTTCAATTTTAACAGATATAATATTTATCACTATGGTCTTGCCATTCAAAATGTACTTTCTAACAGTTACGGATTTCAAACATTCATATTTAAAAAAAACTCGGCTCGGGGAAAAATCAATCATTTTAATTAAAATTTTAAAGTTAGGTTTTTTTCTCAAGTACTTGACGAACACCGACAATTCAGTATCCTAAAAAAAACTATTTTCATTTATTTTTCTTTTAGAAGTCATTGATTAGTGATGCGAAAAGAAGTTCAATTTCCAATTGGCTACCCTAGAGCAATTCTAAGCTCAAGAGCTTCCGGCAAGCCGGGAACAAGGAAAAAAATCCCTCGAAGTTGTAGAGAAATAAAATCAAGAGAGCAGAAAAAACCTAAAAGAATTTTACCCCTACTGAATTTTTAAAGGTAACAAAAAGTCGTTATTAAATACATTTTCAGCGAAACAATGTTAAAAGGTAATAATATTTAACAGCTATTTGACATGAATGCTAAATTATATAACTGGCACTTCGGTGTTTTTACCTATTATAAGTTATTAATTCGCACAGTGTGTACAGTTACTTTTGTCACATTCAAAACTATACATAATTAGCTTAAAAAACTTTACCTAGATACAAAAAAAGTGAATAATTTACAATACGGTTCCAAAAAGTAACTTAAACTTGCCAATGCATAATGAACATGCACTATGTAAATTTAGGAACAAGGAAACTAATTTATTTTACACTCGTGGTTTGTATAAAACACGGTTTATTGAGTTGTCTAAATGTCCCAACAACTTATACATTTAAAACATACATGAAATTTAAATATCGATTAGCTTGCATTATTTTTCTCTTAGTATATGGGGTTTTTTTTACAAAATGTTTTCTCACGTGTTGTGATACTTTTGCTGCTCGACAAAAGTTTTTTGTGTGTGCTTCTCTTTACTAGAAATTTCATATTGATTTGTTCTTACATTGAATATAATTCCGTGTAACATTTTTGATAATTTTCTCTTTTAGTTCCATTATTATTCACTGAACAAGAAATTCCTTGACAGTTCTACTCACGAAATTAGTTTTTTTTTTTTTTTTTTTTTTCAAATTTGATCTAATTTGCGTTCGATGCATTTGTGTGGATAATATATTAAAAATCAACTGTTATCTATGTATTGTAAAATTAAAATATAATTAAACGGTAAGAAAAATTAATTATACACTGATGTAAAACTTTATTAGTATCCTAGTGACTCCGTGGCAGCACTTCGTGCTTCCAAGCTGCGGATCCGGGTTTGATTCCCGACTTGGGCACGGTCGACTTAGCCCTTTAGCAGGGCGATAAAACGATTACTAAGCGTAAGTGGAAACTATACAGTGGGGGCTCTGAACTCGGCTAAATAGCTTACTGAAACATCTAATTTTGTCCCTCTAGAGCCTTCGGTCACAAACATCGAGATAAGTGCAATAGGCTTTGGCTTCTATGATGGGCAGTTGTCCTGCTGTGTTTAGTTTAAAATTTTTAGCTATCGCATTTTATTACATTGCTCCCCGTATTGCATTTCAATATTGACTTCACACCAGCTTTATTTAAAAAAAAACGACTAGAAATATGATGATAATCAACTGCAGTATCTTCTCTGAACTTTAACGGATAGTTTTTAGTACATGGCAGCTGAGTGAAAAATGATGCATATTTGCAACATTAGGATCTATTCAAACGCAGACCCTAATGGAACAGTTCAGATTCTTTTATCTTCTGCTGAAGGCAATTTAGTTAACCTTTATAGCTTAATTTTGATAAAAAATCGTTGTAAGAGGCTGCTAAAAAAGAGGTTTCTACACTTCAAAAAGTGAATAATGTTTTTACAGTATGATAGAGCTGTTATTACAGCAACTATACAGTAATAAACAGTAAAACAGCTAATTTGACAATAATAAACTGTAAAATTGCTAGTTTCACAGTTTATTACTGTGCATTTTACAGTTTTAAACTGGAATCTTTGCTGCCAGTATTACACTGTTGTTTTTACAGTATAATACAGCTCATTTAATGGTAATAATCTGTAGCATTGTTATTTTTACAGTAATAAACTGTAAAACTGCTATTTTTACAGTAATAAACTGTAAAATAGCTAGTTTTAGTTTATTACTGTGATTTTACAGTTTTAAACTGAAACCTCTGATTTCTGTATTATACTGTAAAAACAACAACTTATTTTTGCACTGTAGTTAGAAACAAACAAAGATCATTCTAAAAGGTATAAGAGCTAGAAAAGAAGTTCAAAAAGATGGGATGTGTATTTTTCCTTGACAGAACGTTGTTTTATACGAATGAACCAACGTTGTATACCCAAAGCTTACGTTAGAGAGAAAACCCCAGTTAAAAACTTTCAATTTAAAGTTGCAAACTAATTAAATAGTTGATGCAGTAATCACTAAGCCCAAAGCTAATATGCCGTAAAATAGTAAGAAAATGACACACACAGGCAGCACTGGGAGAGATGGTCAACAATGGTCAAATATGATGATAAAAATATAAATATAAGTGGGGGAAAAATAACTAAAAATGGAAAGTATGATGAAAACAAAAGAAACGAATGCAGTCCGAAGAATCTCTTTTTTAAAAACATTTACTTACATTGATCTTGAAAATTGACTTGTTTCCTCTCTTTATGCAAACATACGTTTTAATTTTACATCAAATGCTTCAGGCTCGTAATGAAGCCGTCGAAAGCTTTGTATTATAAAATGCGTGAAATGGGACAAAACTTATACAAGTACAAATAAAAGCATCTGAAAAGAGCTGAAAACTCAGCATTTTGAAAATATTTTTAAATGCTTTTATGTATTCTTGTATACATAATGTCACATTTTACTCGTGTTCTAACAGTTTTACTGACTATAAAACTGGACTAAATTAAAGTTTTTTACAATTATAAACATGCCATAAATAATACTCAGTTGTTAGGCACCATTTAAATTATTAATACATAGGTGATAGTTCGTCAACCCACTGCTTTAAGTATACATGAATCATCTTCTTCCTGACTTGAAAATAAAGATTTGAAAAATAGGTTCCATTAGATTTCAATATTTTACAGCGTTATCTTTTTCGCACAGAATCCAGTCTTTGGACACACTTCAGGCATGCCATTAATCATTTAGATAAGACATAAATATTTCGGAAGGTCGTTACTTTCTTTTCTGGTTTCTAAGTTTCTTACATGATTATTAAATAGCTTTTGCGATTCCGATACATTATTATATTTTAAAATGAGATGACTGTTGAGAAATTTACTTAACATCTTCAAAAATAACATAATACTTTTTTATGACTTGAACACTGCCCAGGTAGCACAAATAACCTTTAAACGTTTTATAAACGTTTTTAAGCGGTTGTTACAACGTTAATAACCATTTTACAACCTTTAAAAAACGAAGTGTGCTACTTTGGTTATGAAGTACAGATTTGTCAATGCTGGTCATTTAGTAGTTCATTCTTTCACTGAAAAGTTCAATAGTGCGTTTAGATGCATAACTGCATTAATAATCTGCATAATATGTAATCAGATGCGTAATTGTAGTATTAACATGCATAATTATTAATTATATGTGTAATTGGATGCACAAGCGTAAACATTTATATTACTGTTGAAATGTTTACGTAACGGTCTTTTAAAAAAGAAACTCCGTCGGTATTTGTAATTTAATATTTCATTCTTTCATTTTAAAGATTTTTAGTGTGATTAGATGTATAATTGCAGAAACAATAAGTAATTATCTATGCAATTAGAAGCATAATTTTAGTAACAATATGCATAATTAGTAATTATATATGTAATTAGAAGCATAATTGTAGCAACAGCATACATATTTGAATCGGTGAGTGCATAAACAACGTAAGTCAAATTGTTCAGGAGAGAGAAAAAACGTCTTGATTCTAGCATTGTTTTGTTTCTACGGTCAACGTTCAAATAACAGGCCTCGTATCTTTCGAATTAGTAACTTGGCTGACGGTATTTTTGACCTCAACACGCCTCCCACAACGTGTTTTCACAAAAAGCGAATTTTAGAACTTTTGTGAATGATGTTGTTTTTGCACTCACTGATTCAATTCGTAATCAGATTTTTTTTTCAAGGCGTAGTTTTGCAACTATACTAATAATGCATTTATATGCATAATTGAGTTATTAGATTAATAGCGTAATTCGATGCATAACTGTGAACATTGAGATTACTGTTTGGATAGTTACATAACATCTTCAAAAAAAAGCCGTCTTAAACACTTATAAAAAACGTTAGTGTCAATGTTGTGGATTTAATTTTTCATTCTTTCACTTAAAAATTTAATTGCGTAATTAGCATTACTGTTTGCACTATAAAAGGGTTCCAAAAAAACGTGCCGGAACTTCATAGGCTTCCACTTTATCTTTGCAAAAAAGTTTCCCGAATTGCAGCATGTTGTATGAATACAGACTTCTTACTGTTGTAAAATTTACTTTTAGCTACCAGTTTCAAAATAAACTTGAGTCATTTTATCAGCTAAATTACGGCTCGTTCAAACTGGCTCAGCTCCCGACCAGGGAAGAATTGCAGTTTCTGAGCACCACCTATGCTAGAATTGTAGGCAAATAAGCAGTTCTCTATTTGCTCGCAACTCTGCATTATCTTTGGCCATATTTACTAAAATGCATTAGCGATTTTTCTGGTAAATCAGCACTTTGCCTAGCCCTTAGGTGAACGTTATGATGTATTCCAAAAGCGTGACTTTCTATTATTGGGAGGCTTTCTGAATACTTCAGGGATATTCCAAAATAATTTCTGGAAGGTTACTGACTTTTAGCGGTAAAAAATGTAAATTAAAAGTTTGATAGACAAAACAGGTGGTGCATTTAAAGTTACTCACACTAAGCTGTTTACCGCTTATTTCGTCTCTCAAATGTCTGATTTAAATTTTATTTGCTGCTTTGGAATTAATCAACTCATAAAGATATAACTAGATTAGCTGACATTATTGACAGTTGTCATCGAGAAATTATATATTTATTGTATTTCATACTTTTTAGTGCGAATCAAGCTGATAGAAATAGCCTTTAAATTTAAAAAGCGTTTTTTATATTTTATTTCAAAGTTTTTTCGTTTTAAAATTTAATATAGGTTAACTTTTGAAACGTTTGTGATATATTTCACTGTTATACCTCTCTTGTTGTAAAAGAAATTGGCATTCAATTCCGCTTTGATCTAAATGAATTGCACACAAAATGAGAAGGGCTTACATTTACCACCAGCTTGTTCTAAAAATATTGTATCTGCGCTTGAGGGTTTGAGCAATTTTTTCTCCTAAACTATTTAAAGATTACTTTCAATTACAGTCGACGCTTGTCATAACGATCACACATTATAGAGACCATCTCATTATAACGACTAGTGGGACAGCTACCAACTTTATCCTTATATACTTTAAGTTTATTTGTTTCCGTTGTAACAACCTTTCTGTATCTTTCAGTCCAATATAGCAACCAAATTCAGCCGGCAATATTTTTGGCTTTTTTTCCAAACAGAAATAACTTTGATTATTATTTACGAACAAAGCTCATGGGTTTTTAGTTTTCAGTACAATTTTAACAAAAGGAGTGAATAACTTAATGTATCATGTTCCGTAACGGTAAGTACGATAAGTAACGGATGTCGCAACGGTAACTCTTAGTGTAAAAATTTTTTCTTATTGTGGAAGAAATTTAATTTTTTTTTGCAATCCAAAAAAAAAAAACTACTAGACGCTTAATATCATCTATAACTAAAATGGAGAATTATGTTTTGCAAAAAGCCAAACTTCTCTTTTTGTTCATAAAATAAAGAATTTGTAAGCATGCAATAATTCTTCCCCGTATTTTCTAGTTTAAAATTTGTTTTAAAACTTTGTTATAGTATTCTGCCCTAAAATAATTTTTACCACAGAGAAAAAGTGAGTACTTAGTTAAAATCTGTAAAAATCGGCACCTCTAATGAAAGTTGTGAATATGAATGATGCATCTAGATTTTAAAAAAAATAAACATTTTATAGTGACCACTCGTTTTAAGACATTTGCTGTGGGACGGAGGTGGTTGTTATATCTTACGACGACTGTATTCGTTTATTTAATGTTTGTCGGTTCATCTTTTCCCACTACCAATGGATTTTATGCAAACTCATGAGTCATTTTAATTACACAAGGGACTATCGAACCCCGTACCGCGTACAAAAATGCAAGCGCTTCGACCACAGGGCCAGTGAATGTACACCTTTGTCATATTCATAATACTTCAAGAGCTCTGCGCCGAGAAAAGTGGAAGTGTCGTACATTTTGCCGGACTGAATTTAACCTGCAACCGGAAGCAAAGTGTGAAATTAATAATAGATGAAGCAAGAAGAGAAATACTCTTTAGTAAAAAATAAGAAACTTTTGGAAAACATTTAAAATTTAACGAACTTCAAAAACTATCTGGGAAAACTTTTTAATAGTAAGGTATTTACAAATTCTTCTCCTTAAAACTGTATTTGAAAAAAGTATAAAATCTGAGTCAAAACAATTAGTTATGTATTTATAAAATGCACATTAACGTTCCGTCTCAATCAATCATTTTCTGAAGAAACCTCGATCGTTTTCTTTTTCTATTTCATTGTCATTTTAAAAACATTTTTGGAATATCCTCTACATACTCAGCAATTAATCACTCCTTATGAGGAAACGATAATAAATAGTTAGGCATAGGTAGAAAAAGTGTATTCCAAAAAAATATTTTCTTCCCCTTCAATCTAATGAAGGAATGATATTTTAAAGCTTAATTTTTCTAGCTTCTTACTAAGTGCTAAAATTTTATTCGGTATTTCTTTCAACGAGTTTTCGCAAATGAAACTTAGTAATTATTTCAAGATGAACATCATTAATCATTTTTGATTTAAAAAAACAATGTTCTTCCTTAAAGCTTCTGAATGAGAATTTTCTTTTTAATTTTTCTCGATTTTTTTAAAAATTAAACATGAAAACCATATTTGACAAGAACATCATACATTAACCCATAACAACCTCATTCAAACACGTTATATTTGCTTAACAGAAAGATAAACTTATTTGCGTAATATTTGCATAATAGTTGTTGTTATATCATCTCATTTCCTCTTAAACTAGACATTTTTTGGAATTATACATTACTGATTGTACAAGTGAATTGTTCGATAAGCAAACAGTTTAACTGTATAGAAAAAAGAGACGAGCGTTATTACTCGGGAATATTTCGATTTCTTATGCATTAAGAACACAGTCGAAGACACTTAT
>JAXGGA010020738.1:0-17756 GCA_038373865.1 Uloborus plumipes | reverse complement strand
ACTCCATCTAATATCAAGGTCCTCTAAGAGAGTGTCTAAAACTGTGTTTTCAGGACTATAATTTCTAAAATTTTCGGGGAAGAGCTCTCAAAGAGATGGGGGAGTTGGAATTTTTTTTCAAAGTGCCACCCTCCCCCTTAAAAATATTCTCTCGTTTGGGCCACTGCCTAAAATGTCTTCAAATATCATTTTTAAAAATATATTTAGAAAGGAGAGTCTGAATTTAAGCCTGAATTTCTCGCCCCCCATTCCTCTGACATTACCGAAGATTGTTTAGAATTGCATTTTAAAAATTCAACGAGGAAAAATGTCTAGAAGAGCGCTCCACCCTGCCATCCTCTAAATTATTATTCTAAGCTTGGTCCCATTAGCCCTCTCCAAAATTTAAACATATATACCCCACTATTTGCCTGCCACTAGTACAACTTAGTTCTTGGGAATATAATCAAAAATGCAACATGCTTTTTTCGGATATATGAAAACGGTTTATATATAAGTAGTCTTTTTCATCATCAACGAAAGGGTCAGGGAAGGTGCATAGAATAGAAAAGAAAGGTTTAGTCTGTAATGGCTTGTTTTTTAGCAAGCTATTGATTTATTATTTTTTTTTTTCTTTTTAAAAAAAATAGCGAAACAAAAAAGTTTTTAGTTTTAAAAAAGAGTTTTTAAAAAGAGGCCCCGCCAGAGTTTCTCCAATCGGGCCCCGCATTTGCTAAGGCCGGCCTTGTAGCTACAGTAAAGACAGATGTTGAAAAAGAAGGTTCGAATAATGCTATAGGTTAAAAGCCAGCCCCCTAGAGGGCGCCTAATTCAAATTAAAAAATGTAGAAAGTGATGTATCCTGTAAGATACATTGCCAAACTAAGGGTTAAGCAACAGACCTGTTCTTCAATAAAGCAAATTAAGCTAGTTATTAAATATATAGACTCATTTTGACCAAACTTTAATAAGAGTTTAGATTATACCCCCCATACGTTACTTAGATTCATAAGGGTTGGTTAACTAACATTGAAATTGTCTTTATTTAGGCATCGTATAAGCTGTTATTAATAATAAGCTACTTCCATCATTATTTATTTTTTGTTTTATTCAAATGAAAATGAACTGCAACGTCAAAAACCAAACATTTGCAAAGTTTTTCAAAAAAAGAATAGGATTTCGGTACATTCATAAGTTTACATGCATTCATATTAAAAAAACATTGTCCCCCTAATCATGTGTTTGCAATTTTTTAAAAATTGATGCTTCTTTTAAGACTATCAGTTGAATATTTGTCTCAATGCTTTGTGATTCAAAGTATCTTAAATATAGATTTTATCCAATATTAATTTTTATTAACTCAAACTAACGCCATTATTAATTAAATTTACCCCTATGCGGTGTTAAGTTAATAATAATTAATTCACATTTTATCTCAATTACTTTTGTTTAAAACTAATCCCCCATAAATATCTCTTCTATTCTATTTTCAACGTCTCTCTTCCATTGTTTGAAGATACGATCTTAAAACGATATGGGACGGCCATTGTTCCCTATTTTAGAGTAAATGGCTTCGCAGATAAAAGTATCACACGATCAGAGATAATTAATTATTCACAGATAATCAATTACTCTACCTTAAAACACATTTCCGAAAGTAATTGCTTCCTAAAACACTTAGTCCGTTTTGTGCCTATATCTTCTTTTATTCTTAAACTTCAAAGTTTCAGCTGCTGGGTTGCATTTATGATAAATTCATGAAAAGAAGAAATTGTTAATATGAAGCTCAATATATGAATCAGTGAGTGGTTTTACATACCCAAATTCAATAATAGTTGCAATTGCAAAGAGCTGAATATTATCATGAGCTCATCATTTGTAGTAATGCTTTAAGTACCCTTAAGATTAATAGGATCATTAAGTTTTCACCAAAATTTACGTTCCAATGTCTCTAATGTTGAACACAAATTAGAAATAAAAATATTGTTATCTGCATAAAAATTTAGTACTTAATACGTTTATAGAAATTCGTATTTGTACCATTTTTGGTTTATCATACTTGTTGTCACTGCATAGAACTTTGGTAGAACAATTCCACCACTGTCGGACACCACACCTTAAGTATGGACTAGCGGCTTATTTTTTCGAATACGTGGCACACACTCAAGGGCGGATCTAAAAGTTTTTCAAAGAGGGGCGATACATTTTTTTACTTACTTCTTACTACGTATCTGCTTCACAAATGCTTTTTTCTCGGAGGGGCACATTATTTTATTTATAAAATATAGAGATTTAGCCAAGGAGTGGGAGGCAAGAGGTCTCCAAACGTATTTCCTCCCTTTTCTGCTATCAAAAGTATTAAAAAACTGCGTTTTTAAAGCTTCAATTCTTAATAATTTTAAGTGAATATTTTGAACATCCCCGAACGTCATCGAAAACAGTCAACATTTTCATTTTCTGAGACTTCAGTCTCGAAAAATTACCGTTGGAAAGTCTCCAAACCTCACTTCTTTCCCTAACGTCATCAGAGATGGACTACTTTTTCGTTTATAGGACTTCAATTTCCAAAACATTGCAGCTGCCAAGACGTTTAAGGGAAGGACGATCGTCTCCATCGCCCCTGCCTTGTATCCGTC
This sequence comes from Uloborus plumipes, assembly GCA_038373865.1. Classification (NCBI taxonomy): domain Eukaryota; kingdom Metazoa; phylum Arthropoda; class Arachnida; order Araneae; family Uloboridae; genus Uloborus; species Uloborus plumipes. Next base: position 15,141 of record JAXGGA010020738.1, on the reverse strand, counting down.
CTTTCACATACTATTAGTAGACGTCTTACATTTCACTTCCTTGTCAACAACCCATTTCTCAGTTCGAGTCGATCATCTGTGAGTCGTGCTTGAATATTTAATCTCGTGTTGTACGAAGTGTTTGAAGTGAGACTTTTTGAAGCGACTTTGAGCTTCAAACAAAAAGTTTATAACGCTCCTCAACTGCACAGTCGTGAAACTTGCTTAAGCCTCTGCCATGCTATCTTCTACCTCAAATTTGAAATAGCTATTACATCATACATTTTTACAGTTATATACAAGGGTCATTCCATCGAAATGTCAACCTCAACCTAAAAATTGTTTTTTTATATTTCTTTTTTTTTTTTTTTTCAATTTATTTATTTCAACTATTTATTTATTTCAAATTACAGATACATTTAAAGAAAATATCAAGTTCCAAAATCACTAAAGAACATACTTTCAGAAGAATGAAAAAAATGTAGTAGTATTTAAAATGGAAAAATTTAACTTAAAACTTGAAAAAAAACTTAATTTTGAGTAATTTCCGGGTGAAATAAATATAAAATGAGCGAAAAAACTTTTTTTAGCTCTAATTATATACTTTATGCTTCATATTTTTCATCTTGATAATTTCTTAAAATTTATCTTTCTTTGTTTACAAAATACATAGAAAAAAAGCTGTTTTTTGAAGAAAATTATTAATTTTAAGCCTCGTTTGGAGTACCTAAATATTTTTTAATTCGTAAAAATTATTTTTTGGGACATGTTGGGATCTAGGGGAAGCGTTTCATTAACATGAAATTTTGAATTTCCGAAAAAAGTTTTTTTCGATTTGTCCTAGTGAAAAAGGGCTAGTTCGCACTTTCGGACGCAAGTCGGCACGGGTTACCATTGTTCAAATTGCAAGAAACTTTTTTTACAATTGTTTTGATGTAAAAGGAAAGAAATAAGAGGGTATGTGTTACAAAATTCCGACTTTCGGTTTTTTGGGACACCCTAATGTACACCATCTACATTGCAAATCCATCAACACAGCGAAAAATTATGTTTTATCATTTAAGTTACAGGTAAAATGAGTTATAAAATCAACTCTGAACGTTACGTTAGTCACGATGGAATAACCGGATGACCCACAAGCTTTCTTAAGGTAGCAAAAAAAATTTTAACATTCAACAAAAAGGGGGCAAAACCAGGAACTTTTCAGGAGTGCCTAGTATGAGTTTTGAAAATTTTTATTACTCCCTAACTGAGGAAAGCGCCTTGTAACTCAGACACTTGTGTAAGCTTTTTTTTTTTTTTTTTTTTTTCAAATTTTGTGCATTTTTAACGTTAATACTTACAATTATCATGTTCAAAGATTTTCTTAAACCACGAGTAACTTCAGTTTGTTTACTATAACTTTACTACATTAATTTGTTGCGTCACTTCAATAGCTGCATCAAATAGTTGTTCTAATATATAGAAAATGAAAACAATTTTATTTTATCCGAACTAGACATTTACTGTAAACTTTATTTATTGTTTTTCCAACACACTAAAACTTTACTCAATCCATCCTTCATAATAAAATCGTCTCGTCAATTAGGAAAAGGTATGATCTCTCTCCGCTCTGTGCCGCTGCTATTGTCCCTCATTTCCGACTAAATGGTTTTGAAGATAAAAGGATCACACCATCGGAGGTAATTAATTATCTAGGTCCAATCAATTACGCGACCTAAGAACAAAATCCTGAGAGTAATTGCTTCTCTGAAATTCTTAGTTCATTTTGTATCAGTAGTTTCTCCTTTTTTTATCTCTCTCTTGCTACTAAGATCTCAAATTTCTAATATTAGTTTCAGTTACAACAACAATGTTAAATGAAATACCAGAATTGCCTTTGTTAAGCATCGTATCAAACTCTTCTTGATAGAAAATTCAATTTTTTGTCCTTTTGTTGAGAATTAATTTCAAATATTGTTATGTTTATAAAAATCAGTTCAAATTAAGCTTTACTTCATCTTAAATTAATTTGGCATGACATTTCGTTATAATTTTACCATCACCGCAATATCAAATAAGCAATATAATGAAAGTTGCTTTGACAAATGAAAAATGTTACCTTTTAGAAGTGTTTTCAATGAACTCACTCCTGTAGATGAACTAAAAACATAAAAATTACTACTTTGGACTTGACACTTGAGATACCACTTTGTTATGTCTGATCATTTTTAAGCAATTTTTGGAACATTAAAATACGACCTAGAGCACAAACAGTCAAAACAAAACTTTTTTTTGGATATTTACTAAACGTATTTTCTCATTTTTGTATGCGGTACATTCTTTGAAACAATGCTACTCTATAAAAAAAAAATCCGAAACATTACAGATTATTTCTAGGTAACGTTCCGGGATTTTGTCGGTTTCCACCCAGAAACTGTAAAAAACAAGTTTCCTTGCGAAAAAAATTCTGAATTGATACAAATTGCATGAATGCGGATTTCCCACTGCTGTGAAAAAATATTTTAACTACCAGTTGGAAGGTATATCCAGCGTCTTTATTTAGTGTTTCTCCTTCACCTCGATGACAACCTGTCCAGATCAGTGGTCGGAAGTAGCGCGCTACAAGTAGCGAAACTACTGTAGTAGCTACATTTTTTAGTAGTTTGTAGTGTAGAGCACTACTTTTTAAAAAAAGTAGAGTAGCGAGTAGCGCGATACAAAAAAATAGTAGTTTGTAGCGATTTCTAGAAACTACTTTAAATTAAATAAAAAGAAATAAATGAAAAAAAAATGAGAACGAAGAAAGAAAACAAGGTGGTTCTTGTGGCGGATATTCGTAAAAATTGTAAAAAAAAATCTAAAAGGGACAAATTTTAGCAAAAAAAGGAACAAAAAGGAAAAGTAACAAATAAATTTAAAGACAATTCCTATTTCTATTCCATATTCGAATGAGGTAATTTTTTAATCTAAACCACTTTTCGAATTTTTTCGGTCGATCCTCAAACGGTGTATTATTTTTATTTATTTATTTTTAAAAAATAGCGAAGTAGCAACTACATTTCAAAAGTAGTGTAGCGCGCTACATTTAAAAAAAAGTAGTTGTAGCTGTAGTTAACTACATTTATAAGAAAGTAGTTGTAGTTGTAGTTCGCTACAAAAAATATGTAGTTTTTCCAACCACTGGTCCAGATTTACATCGACCCAAACAAGGGCATATGCAGATACAGTCTCTGGATACTGTAGCTTTGCAAGAGAAAAACAAGAAAACAGCATGAGACAACAATAGCAAGTAAACAGCTGTTTAGCAGTTTACTTGCGATTTCTGCCTCAACCTTAGCCATGTTTGTTACACTGCTCCAGAGGTCTTTCTGGTAAAACAGGAGGACGCCGAACTCTAAATAAACCTTTGTTTTTTTTTTTTTTAATTGTTTTTAATTGCCGATTTATAGCCTTAAAGGGTTACAGTACCTTTCTAACAAATTTCTTTAATTTAAGTGAAAAAATTAATTCTTTGAAATATTTGTTTCTGCACTTGTTTAACAATCAATAATTTATTTTCAAATATTAAAAATTTTGAAAACTTTTTTTGAAAATTTAAAAAATGTAAGAAAATTTTAATTTTTTAAAAACCCTAAGGCTTTTTTGTTTCTGCACTAATTTCAAAATTTCTTTCTGCGAAATGATCACAAGGAATACCTCAAAAAATCTGTGCATTCATTTTCTTATATTTTGATTCGAAAATATTTTGTGACCTTTTATGTAAAAAATTCTTAGAAAATTTTGTTCTTCGAGGTTTAAAAAACTCTAAAAATTTTTGTAATTTATAAAACGCTTATTCCATGCACAGTTTTGTTGAATATATTATCCTGAGTACAAAAATTATTGCTTTAAAGTTATATCTTTAATAAAAAAAATTCCTTAGCATTTCCAGTAACACAGAAACACTAAAAACTGATCACCGAGAAAAAGCACTTTAAAGTTTGGCTTTTCCATTAGAACCCATAGCATTCATGCCCTAAAGTCACTCATAACTTTTTAAATAATTTAGCTAGAACAATCCTATTATTTTCTGAGTGTTTTAAATAACTTTTACTTTTGAAATAAACAATAAAAATTTTTTTTTTGCACTTTTGGTTATTTTTGAGGTATTGTAACCCCTTAACGTTACTGAATTTTATTTGAAAGATATCTGAATTCTTCAGGAAGATTTCTGTTTCTAGCTGGAAAATTTTCTGATTTTTATAGACATGTAACTTTAAGTAATTCGGCACATCAGCTGCTCATTATTCTCCAGAAATGTTTCGGATTTTTTTTTTTTTTTTTTTTTTTGACAATTACAATACTTTCAACCAGAAAGAAAGTTTTAAATTTCAGTACCTAAAAGACTGATGACGTATGATACAAAAGAGCACATTCGAACCACGTGATCGTAATGAACCATTTGCTTTGTAGTATTTCCTGTAGTCAGAATGAATTTAAATTAAACTCTACTTTCCGATGTAAAATGATAAATTTCTCTCATATTCAGAAAAGATACAATCTTAAAACCCTAGGATACATCTATTGTCCTTTATCACCGAGGTTTCAGAGATAAAAGGAAATAGGAGATAATTAATTATCTACCACCAATCAGTTTCACTGCCGAAAAACAATGACCTGGATGCCATTACTGCAGCAAACCATTAGATTCATGATACAAGTGTCCCTTTTCTTTTATTACCTGGCTCTCAAACTCTTGGTGCAAGCTTTGTGTCATAAAATTCCAATATCGGTCAGAGGAAAGAATGAACTTAGTGTGGGAAAAATAGCTTGTAGAGCAACGTATTGGGCAGGTTATGAAAGGGCCTATTATGCTGGGGGTGCCTAAATGAAAAGCGTTTATAGATTCCCGCTGCATACCAGACAGTTTGCATTTAATTTTTCATTGTTCAGTTTGTTATATGAAATAATATATCACTGTAGTAGAACGGAAGCCGCATTCCTGAAATGCATTAAATCTCAAAAAATATTTACCTAGCTCTGAATACAGGGTGTTTGATATTGAATAGGACAAAAGAAAATACGATTGTGAACTTTGTAATTAATATGTTTTGAAAATTCATATTTATCTCAAAACTACATTTCTTCAAGTTTTTACATGTGTTCAGTATGTGCTTTTCGGTGACACGACATATGTACACACTGTAATCAAGCTCCTGCCACACTCATATTAGCATATCCCCTGTGAAGGTGTTCAACACTCTAGTCATCCGCTGCTTCAAATGGAGGCATTAATATCTTGTCTTTAACGAAACCCCACAGAAAAAATCACAGGGCGTTAGATTTGGGGATCTCGCCGGCTAATGAAGCAATGTTAACTCATTTTTCCCAAAACAGCTAATTCAGTGAGGGAGTAGACGCTCATTCAGGTACTCACGTACGTTTTCATTCCAATGTGGGGGAACACCATCTTGCTGCAAAATGAAATCAGGAACAGCTGAGAGAACAACCATTCAGAGAGCATGTCTTGGTAAACGTCCCCATCAATGTTGTGAGAAAACGCAGTATGCTTTCTCCTGCATGGGCAACGTTTTGACATTTTGTTTATTAACGCCTCTAGCAGCGCCTTCGTCATTCGATGATTTTAGCCTGTTGTCAAATAAAACTTGTGTAATTGTAGTTACTGTCTAATCTTTTATCGTAAAACCTTCCTTGCATTTGCGCATGCCTGAGGTCTCTTCGGATTTTCTCAAAATAGGGGGAAATTCGAAGTAACTTTTAACAGGAAGTAAGAAGCGAAAACACCGGCAAATGCGTCTCCTTATCCTATCACCCCTCTTTCAAATGAAAGCGATCGTGACTGCCAGGCGCGCAATACGCAGACAGACAGTAGCAGTAATTTGTTTCAGCTGAGTAAATTTATTACGGCAGTCACACTGAGCTATTCTTTTTGTACCATTCAATGTAAAATATCCTGTAAATTTAGACGCTTCCATCATACTATGAGCCCTTTTCAAAATAGTTTTTCCGTATTTTTATCTCTATAAACAGAGCGAATGTTTGAAAAAATGTACGCAAACTAATTTGATAAACCGAATTCTCTGAAATTTTTAATGGCGGTCTATTGATATTTAACTATTGCCAATTGATAATAAATAATAAGCTCAAATCTTGTGTTATCAATTAAACTACTCAACACCAAAATCGTATTCCGCTCAAAAATAGTTATTTCCGAAGTATTTTGCCTACTAAACATGAAAATCACCGTAAGAAATTGAAATTAGATCTTGTTTTCAAGATACAGAGCCAATCAGGTAGTGAAATCTCACTAATGTTCTATTTTCTACTTCAGACAGAAGCACCTCCCATGGAACTAACCACCTTCAAACTTGGACCCCTGGTTGGGAATGAAAATCTCACTGCATAAAACACCACACACACACATAGGGCTTCAAGAAATTTAAATTAAATTGCGGGAATGTCGAAAATGAGTGCCTAGCATATCCACCCGTTTCTGCTATCACCCATGCTCGTTCTGTCGGTTATTATAAGGAACGTTGTGAAAACTATGAAGAAAGATGGTTTTCCAATTCCTTAGGTATATTTCAGTAAATGCTGAGCAGAAAATTTTTAACGACCCTTAAAATACTCACAGTTATGAGCATTACTGCTTTGATAAAACTAATAGAAATTGATACTCGATAGGACAGGCAAGAAAAACATGGAGCTTATTTAATGTGTTCTTTATCTGTTTTTATCCAAGAGATAAGCTTCAGCTATTATGATGTATGACACCCACAGATCATATATATGACAAACTGAACCTTCATACTAAACGTATTAGAATATATTTAATTAACTATAATTACAAAGTACATAACACTACACAACACTAAGAGAGATGGGAGAAAATACTTAAGAGAATTTTATTTAGGAATTAAGTTACTTATTTGTGTTCTTGTGGAAAAAATTTGTTCAATGTACAGATTCTAACGAAATCATTTGGAGGGGAAGAGAAAAACAGTTTGGAAGCTTTTAAGTGTGCATTACAAGTATTTCTCAGCAGCGGAGGAGACGAGGAAGCTTAGTAATGAGGAGTCTTGAAGAGTTTCTGTGACCACTGATGCAATATATGTCTCTGAAACCTAATTTTCTCCACTTCCCCCGGGAATTTTTGCTTATAAGCTTGTGGAGCTGTGAGTGATGAACATGGATAGTTATGAGCATGGGGTTCTTAAACTTGATAGTTTACATTATTCTAAGAAGCGATAATGACAAGGTTCAACAGCAAGTATATCAGCACTGAAAGGGCAGACTTACGAGCTTTGACGTAAATAATCGAAGTTTGCGTTGTTTTACAAAAAATATTAAGAGCAAGAATCTGAGAGAGTGTCACGCCTGTGATTCATGACCTCTCCGATTTTTTCCAAAAAATTACCAAATGTTTATTATCTTATTGAAAGACCAAATCCAGAATGTTTTGCTCTAAACTTGAGTTGTTTAGTTTTTATGGATCCCTAAAGTTGAAGGTGCGGCATCAAAAATTAAGCGGATTTTCAAGACATGGAAATTGCTGTGAGGCAAAACCCTTACCAGGAGCTGTTTAACTCCGATTTTCTTTTTGTATATGGAATATAGAAGGTTGAAACTTTACAAAATGAATGTTAAATTTGTGGTAAGTTGTTGCCGTAAGGTCAGTGAAGGCCCTCAAAACAGAGTATTTTTGACGTTTTTTAGCGTTTTTGAGGTCCAAAAACAGCTTGTACATTTCAGTTGGCACGGCAGAAGTAGTGTCGTTTGAAAGACCAGTGTAAGCACTTTAAAATAATGTATAAATAACCGAGGAAAGTTCAACGTGCTTTTAGTTGCCTAAGGCCGAAATATGAAAAATGTCATATTTTACCGATATTTAAACGGTCATAACTTCCTCTGCCAACAACATATTGAAATATTTTTTTCGCCAATGTCATACTCTATTCTTTGTCTTAACAGAACAGTTGAGTCCTTTGAGGCGAAATGTGAAAAAAAATTTTACAAAAAATTTATTTTTTTCTGTGCATTTTTTGTAAAAAATTTTTTCACATTTCGCCTCAAAGGACTCAACTGTTCTGTTAAGACAAAGAATAGAGCATGACATTGGCAAAAAAAATATTTCAACATGTTGTTGGCAGAGGAAGTTATCACCGTTTGAATATCGGTAAAATATGACATTTTTCATATTTCGGCCTTACGCACCTAAAAGTACGTTGAACTTTCCTCGGTTATTTATACATTATTTTAAAGTGCTTACACTGATCTTTCAAACGACACTATTTTTGCCGTACCAACTGAAATGTCCAAGCTGTTTTTGGACCTCAAAAACGCTAAAAAACGTCAAAAATGCCCTGTTTTGAGGGCCTTCACTGACCTTACGGCAACAACTTACCACAAATTTAACATTCATTTTGTAAAGTTTCAACCTTCTATATTCCATATACAAAGAGAAAATTGCAGTTTAACAGTTCTTGGTAAGAGTTTGGCTCACAGTAATTTCCATGTCTTGAAAATCCGCTTAATTTTTGATGCCGCACCTTCAACTTTAGGGGTCCATAAAAACTAAACAACTCAACTTTAGAGCAAAACATTCTGGATTTGGTCTTTCAATAAGATAATAAACATTTGGTAATTTTTGGGAGAAAATCTGAGAGGTCATGAATCACCTCATAATGCTAGGCGTGACAGTTTCTCAGATTCTTGCTCTTAATAATAATACAATAATAACGGGAATGAAAAGGCTGACTTCCTGGCCAAAAAAATCACTAGTATTCTTCAAAGATCTTGTTGAGCCTTACCACTCCACTCTGCTAAATTGGAGGTTAGAAGAATTTTCAGAAATTGTTTCACCATGTTGCTTCCTGGGCTGCTGAGGGTAGACCCTGGAGAAACAGGGGAGAATACAAGGGAGGGACGCTGGAGCGATAACTTCTCCCTTGAGGCCCCTCCATCAGCGAATTTTTTGTATTGAAGTTTCAAAAACTTAATTTTAGACGATTTTTAACGATGTTGAAGGATGAAGTTTGGGCTCTCATCTAGAAATGTTTTGGAATTGAAGTCCGAAACCAATGTGTGATCAATATTTGCAAACCTGTATACATAGTAAAAAGTAAGTAATAAAACCGCTCCTCCCTTGAAAAATTTCTGGATCCGCCCTTGGAGAAAACAGTGCTATCCGTCACACCATGTACCGAATTCTCGTAGAACTGCTGCCGAGTCTGCTTTTACACTTTTAAGAGGACACAATTGTCTAAATGCCTATTTATACCGTTTCCACGCGACTGATTCTCCAATCTGTTATTTATGTGACTCTGAACAAGTCATGGATGTTGCTCATCTGAACGATTTCTCTCCAATAAATAATTTTAATTGTGTTGTTGAAAAATACTGGAGAGCCCGTAATCTAATGACCTAATGATCAAGTAATCCGGCACTTGAGAAATAATATAACAGTACATGTTTTAAACAATAAAACATTGCTGGTATTACGATTTTGATGTCTCAATAGTGTGAAAAAAATGTACGTATCAATTATTTATAGATGGTAATATTTGCTTGCGGGGAAAAAATTTAAAAAAATGTGCGCTTATGGGACAAATGTCTTAATGCTACCCTTAAAGTATTTCATGCAGCAAACGGACTGTCAAATAGTTTACTGTATTGAGAAACAGACATAATCGTTTGGGAATTCAGTTGACGTTGTAGTTAACTCAGAATATCGTCTATTTTAAATAGCGAGTTTTTGCCCCCAAAGCAAAGACTTATGCACAAAGACGCAACATTCAAGAAAATCTTCCCCAACTTTTGATAAAACGCCAATGGCATTTGCCCCATCGGCTCCATTTTGATGGATGACAAATTTCAGGCACGGTGTCGGAATCGATTGGTGAAGAGATGCTGATGTTGGCGAAAAAAAGTCTGCGGTGGCAGAAAGCCAACGACTCGGGGTCACTCCACTCCTTCTCGCGCCTACATATTTCATGGGCAAGACACTCGAGTTTGGACACAGATAATGGATTCTCTATGTGACCAGAATGAGCGTACGGGGGCGCATGTTTCCAGGATTAAACTCTCGTCATTCTAGTTCATGGATTCCAGACAGCGGAGGCTATTCGTTATCTCCAGTTTTAGCTTGTTTCAAAAAAGGGAACATTGTATAATAAGAAAATTCTAGTCATGTAAGGAACATACTGTCTGAGTGCTCTTGATATTTCTATGATATAAGTATGTGTGTGTATTTTTTAAACCCTGTTTATTTCTATATTTTAATTCAAATAACCCACTATTTAAATAAAAAATCTGGTATGGATCCCACACTACTTCCTTTTACGTGTAAATTTCTCAGTAGATGCCTTAAGTGTTAATATAGTACTTGGAGTGAGCAAAATAACAATTCAAACATTTACATCCTTAGTTTGCCACGAAACCATGCAAAAAAATGTTTTACAATGATTATTTTTTTTAATATCGCACATATTTAACATCGTTCAGTGGATTTTTCGCAAAATATCGCCAATAGCGCCAAATTAAACCCAAATTCAAAAATATATATTTTGTCTCCAAATTTATCGCCAACTTGGCGGCAAATACTTGGCGACCAAAAGCTTGGCGATATATCGCCAAATGATGGCGCTAATTCATATCACTTAAGTCTGCATTGAAATTAACAAGGGGTAAAACACCCCTTTAGGAACATTCGAATACAACAAAAGGGGAGGTGCACAACTAGACCCTCTTCAGAGCCGACATAACAAACTAGAAGCTTCTACTGCATATAGTTTTTGAGCATATAGTTTTGATACATACGCACATACATACGTATATACAGACTTCACGCGAAAACTCGTCGTAATTAACTCGGGGGTGATTGAAAAGATTTTTTTGGCTGGCTATATGTTGGTGGGTACATGTGCACGTGCAGACAGATCGAAAAAACTACTCAACATTCATTCGGTGGTGAGCAAAATCAAAATTTAGACCCAAATTTACGTGATTTTTTTTTTTTTTTTTGCGATCACAATACTTCCTTTACTACGTAAAAGAAAGTAAAAAGTATCAAACAGGCTTAATGCTAAAATATAAATGGTTAAAAATCCACGCAAAAGAGTACAAACTGTGGATCAAATATAGCACATAGCTACTACAAGGCTACAATGGAGCCTCTTCATCAGTGTACAAGTTTAGCGCATAACATAAAAGCCGTAATAAGAGAGCTGAGCGGCACCGCGAGGGCACAATAGGTGTCCTTTGAATGTGTCTACTTGGCGCTGTTTTCATCATTCCAGCGCCAAGGTATCGTCAAGTGTCGCGTAGTTCTGTTTGCTTCTTCTCTTAGCTCTCGCTGAATTCACTGTGGTGCAAAATCGTCCAGTACCTAGTCGGGCAAAAACGCATTCTAGTCGGTTTTGCCCACCACTTGGGAAAAACGCTATGAAAAGAAATGAACTTGAATTTGCATATATCTAACTTCAAAATGGAGCCATTTTTTAACGTTTTAACTAATTCAAAGGAAGCAGTAATTGCATTCGGATCAAAGGCAAAAGAATATAACTGAGAGGTGAAGCTTTAATAATTAGAAATTTATACTTCTTTCTAAAGTATAAACTTCAACATCATTTTTTATTATTGTCCACATATTTTTAAAACGCAACTGTGTAGGAAAAGAAAATAAATTGAAAAATATAAAAGAAATAAGAAATTTTGCAACTTTTGCTTTAAGTAATTTTGTCTAGCATTGTCATAAAATCATCTTTATTTTGTGTTCTTTTTGGGGAAGCTTTTTTTTTTTAAATCAAACTTTTTAACCAAAGGTCTTAAAACTTCTGCTTTCATGAGTTTACAAGCTCCCGCTTTCTCCCAACTGAATTTTGGTTTCGTCACGATATGGAGCGAAATCGTTAGCTAGCAAACATTGACAAACAAATAATAATAATTAACTATGTACATCAATAATATTCCAAGCTCACGATATTACCTCTGAAATGTGGTATGTATGGCAATTTTTATCCCAGAAATATACAGGGTGTCCACTCCAATCGTGGACCAATAGCTAATTTCTAAACCGTTAGAGATACGCATATAGTTTATTTAGGAAAAATTCTCCAAATTACGAAAGGAATTTTGGGTCTATTCAATGTTTTTCAAAAAATCAAATTTTGAAAGAGTTACGAAATTTAAATTTTTATACAGCCCCTCAGTCCTATCTATCATATTTAGTAAAACATTCTTGACACTGTAACGTTTAAAACTAAAAAAAAATCACTCATCTACCACAAAAATTGACCGAGTTATGAGGTTTTGAAAAATCAAGATTTTGCATTATTTCATGACGGCATCCAGAGATCGCTTAAGGGACCGTATGCGAAATCCTTCAAAATCTTGATTTTTCAAAACGTCATAACTCGGTCAATTTTTGTGGTAGAAGAGTGATTTTTTTTTAGTTTTGAACGTTACAGTGTCAAGAATGTTTAATATGATTGATAGGACTGGGGGGCTGTATAAAAATTTAAATTTCGTAACTCTTTCAAAATTTGATTTTTTGAAAAACATTGAATAGACCCAAAATGCCTTTCGTAATTTGGAGATTTTTTCCTAAATAAACTCTATGCTTATCTCTTACGGTTTAGAAATTAGCTATTGGTCCACGATTGGAGTGGACACCCTGTATGTAAATGTCTTTTAAAATCACATCAGAACTTGAAATTAGTGTTTTTCCCCCTTTCCTCCTAAGTTTTCCTTTCTTTCTTTAATACACTAATTTGCCTAGTTTTGTAAATAAATCTTCAAAAAGTCAAAAATGAAATAAAGTGAATGCTTTGCAATTGGTAATTCTTTACTTGACTTTAAAATCGCATGAATCCTTCTGAAAATCAGAAGAAAAAATAAAGCAAGTTTTCCCTTGAGCATTTTATCAAGACAAGAAATACATCGTGTCTAGTGAATTCGTTTTTGTCTTCATTTACGATACAAAGCATCCTTTCTGTGAGCCTGAATTAAAATTGACAGCAGCATGCTTTTAAACACTAATTTAATTAATATTTATTTGCTTACAATCAGTTGCTGGCAGTTTTAATTAGAATAAGTAACTTTCCCTTAAATTATGTCCAATTTTTAATTTGATGTGTTGCAAAAACAATTTAATTAACTTGACAGGCAAAGAATTAAGCTTTTTTTTCTGCTGCAGAAGGTCAGTAAAAAGTATCTGAAATCAGCGATAACGGAGAAGGTAAAGGACGTGGTAAGTAAATATAATTTCTTTAACTAGAGTGCAACACAAAAGCTCTTAATTATAAACATTGCTTCGTCTATTTTTTATAAAAATTTAGAAATCATCAAGGTTTTTAGAATTATATGCTTCTTAAATACTGAACACATGTTTGGAGCCAAAACAAATTGTCATTGTTTATCTCATTCAAAGAATCAATCTATACTAGCTACCAAGGCGACTAGATTAGCCGCCTTTGGCGGCTAGGGTAACTTAGGTCAAGCCACAACTCCTTTTGAGAACAACATAATTTTTGTGGAAGTCATGAGTAACTTGAATTTGTTTTACATCTTTTTTTTTTTTTTCAATTCATATGCATTTTCTAAAAATTATTTTAATCTTTCATTGCTTTAAATTGATTTTCGATTTATGACAAATCATAGGTTTACCGGTACAGAAAACGCACCTTAATGTGACAGAAACTATCTGTTTCGATTTTCTCCCATCAATATTACTTATTCTGGTTAGACCTATTACAGCTTAAGTTGAAAAAAAAAATAAGAATTTTCACGTGTGCTCCGACTGACCCCTAACAGCGGAGTGAATCGGAACATCTCTAAAAAATTATGTACATAAATAAAAACTGCTCAACATGTTTTGTTTTTGCTTGGAATATCAAGAGCAAACCAAAAAAGAAGTTTTTACCCAAAAAATTAAATTTAAAAAAAGATCTTTTAATTAGAAAAGCGTTCCGATTCATCCCATTTTACGGTATTCATTAATTTTGAATAGCGTAGATAATGTTTACCATTCAGTTATTTACATAGAATTATATGCATATGCGTCCCTATTCATTTACTTCGTTCTTAAGAAGAGAAATTATCGGATCAGAATGTCAAAGCAATCGCTTAAAAACTTCACTTTTAAGAGTCAAGGATTTTAAAAACGCTTTTAAACTGTTGACTTGAATCAAAAAAATCTTCGACAGCATGCATTATTTGAAAACTTTAACCCTTTAATAACTTCTCTTTTTTTTTACAGATTTCTGTCCAAAAAATGTCATTTTTTATCTCATTTTTGTTCAGTTTACATTTGCAAACCAATCAGAAAAGAGAACACAATAGGATGCAAATTTACTGGACACCTGTCACCGTCTGTTCATGTAATTAGCTGCTCAAAATAGTAAAGATTCGGGCGAAACAGTTAGGTCCCTGCTCCACATCAGCGTAAAATGCGACCGAAACCGAAGGCAGAAACCGAAAATCCGGGTACTTTCCAGAGGAACACAATGTAATCCATTTTACGTTTCTGATTTATTTTTCTGCTTTACGTCAATATGGAGCAGGACCCTTAAAGCGAAATCGCGAAATAAAGATCAGATTGCCCGTACAGAGTACGGGCAAATCAGAAAAGGCCCTAAAACAGTGCCCGTAGGCCGAACGGGCAAAACAGGTAAGAGGTCAAAGTGTAAAAAAATTCACAAATACATGCATGTTTTTAAGTGCAGCCTTGAAATTAATGTGTATTATATTTACTAACCAACTTTATAAATACTATTATTTTTGCCAACAATTAAAAACAACTACGTCACTTGCGTCACCCAAAAAGCTTGTGGATCAGAATTTTAAAACCCTCACATAAAGTTTTTCTTTAAAATCAAAAACTGGAAATAAATAAAAAAATAAAATAGCATTTGATTGTCTTGCTAACGAAATATAAAAAAATCATCAAACATCCTTAATGCTTAAATGGCTCTTCAGTTTAGTCGATAAAAGTGGCTAAATGCGAAAAGATTAACTAAACATGAGGAAGATAGATTTTCTCTTTTTGTAAATATTCATAGATAGCTAGCTCAATGCGCAGTTAATAAATAGATAACAAGTAGAACTTTTTATCTTGTACTTTTTCTCTTATAATCGAACGTTTCTGTGTCTAATTTAGCTGATCTGTCGTAATTATTCTTT